>NW_019014658.1:1473121-1483810 GCF_000150535.2 Carica papaya | reverse complement strand
GTGACTTTGAAATGTTATCTTGATTTCTTTTGATCCTTTGCCAGAATTACAATGCAAGCGACTGTTTTATTGGCACATAATTTGACCTTACATCACGAGAGGTCCAAAGGGTATTGTGATTTGCCTCTCTTACAACTGTGGAATGCTTGGTAGGAAATAACTGTTTAATATTCATGTCATTCTAACTTTTCAGGCCCTTTATAAGTGAATATGCTGTTACTGATGGTGCTGGTAATGGTACCCTTCTATCTGCTGTTGCTGAAGCTGGATTCCTCATTTGGGGTTGAAAAGAATAGGTTTTGCTTTAGTAATTCACACGAATATTTTTTTTGCAAATTTGCTATGATATATATAAGTGATATATATAGCCTACACGTATAGTGTATTATGCGAAAGATGTTAAACTAATAAAAACTCTTTTTCCCTCCACTACAGTGATATTGTTGAGATGGCAAGCTATGCTCCACTTTTTGTGAATGTCAATGACAGAATGTATTTTACTCTTCTTTCTTTTTCTACCTATTTAAAGTTTATGCCTTTAAGAAATTGATTGTTTATATTTAATGTTGATTATTGACTTGATAACTTTTTCGCGATAAAGGTGGACACCAGATGCCATTGTCTTTGACTCCTCCCGCATGTATGGAACCCCCAGCTACTGGATGCAACAATTTTTCAGAGAATCAAGTGGAGCAACTCTTCTTAATTCAACACTTCAGACCAACTCCTCTGATTCACTTATTGCAGATGCAATTACTTGGAAAGATACAAACACTGGCAAGAACAATATTAAGATAAAGGTATATTTTGCTAATTCTATTGCACCTGTACTTGTCGTCCTCGAGTTTAATTATATGGTCTTATGATACCAATTTTATTTTATACTCTGGAATAACCATGTACTAGTGCCACATTCAAATTCGGTGCACATCCATGTCCGATGTAGATTTTGAACAATCATGAACCATAATATACCAAATGTCTGTATCACATACAAAAATATGTGTACATCCATGTCTAATGTTCAATTAATTTCTTACTCAAAGCATTACTCCACGTACATATCTATATATACAAATGAACCTTTCTTTGATGAAACAATTGTTGCAGATTGTAAACTTCGGATGGAAGCCAGTGATTCTCAAAGTTTCTTTGAGTGGAATTGATTCAAACTTTTCATGGACACAGACTGAGTTAACATCTTGTAACGTGACGGATGAGAACTCTCTTGATGAACCAGACAAGGTGATTAAATGTCTTCTTAGTTTCCTCTCAATATCAAACATGTTCCTCCTTTTTGTTGATTGAATCTTTTGTGATGTTTAACCACGACGATAAAATTTTTCTTATCGCAGATCGTACCTCGCGTCACTCAACTGGGTAATGTCGGAGAGGATCTGACGTTTTTACTCTCACCACATTCTATTACTTCGTATGATCTAATGAAGAATTAGCTCTATTATTATATTTTAGGATTAGCTTATGTTTTAGCTTTCTTTTTATTTCAAACAAATTTAGATATTGGATGTTGTTATTCAATTATTATTGAATAATATTTATTTATTTATAGTTTTATTGTGTCTTTATGCATGGAATCCAATATCATATATATATATATATATTTATATATTCTTCTAACTAAATAGATCTTATTAACATGGAATCCAATGTCTAGTATGTTTGTATATAGTTATATTTATGTCTATACGTATTGGGTCTAGACTAACTATTTCTTTATTAAAATTTTAATATTTTTCCTTCTTGTGAAAAGTTATGAATTCTGCTACACCACCATCTACTTTTTCATTGGATTATTGGTTTTTTTTTTTTTACAAAAATATAATTGAATTAAATTGAATGTAATAATTTTTATAAAATTTAATTAATTTAATTTTTAAAAAATTTATTATAATTAATTTATATTTATTATTTAATTAATAAAATATATAAGTTTTTTAATATTTTTTAGTTATTATAATTTAATTTTTAATAATCTTTTGTGATAACTTAATTTTTTTAACTTTTTTTAATTTAATTTTTAATAAAAAAATAAAGTAATTAAAAAAATAACTTTAATTAATTAAATTTATAACAATTAAAAGTACATCTATTATTATAATAATTTATTAATTATTAATTTTATTATTTAAGTAATTTCAGGATTATTTTATTTTATTTTTCATTTAAACATTAAAAAATAATGTTTAAACTAAATTATAACAAAAGAAAATAATAAAATTAAATTGAAACTAAATATAAAACTAATTCAATAATTTACTATTTAATTAATAACAGAAATGTACAAGAAAATCTCACATTTCTCCATTACTAAGAACTTCGAAAAAACAAAAACTCCTAAAAATTCAAGAAAAACAGTGATTCATCATCGCAAATCCGCCATGGCCGACACCCTTCCAGCTCCGAAACCTAACTGATCAATTTCAACTCTCTCTCAACTTTGCCAGTCTCGGAGATTTTCTGATCCTACTCTTCTCCTTCCCCACTTTCTTCCCCTCATCGCCGTTAACTTCACCTCTACTCATCTTAACCCTAACCTTTCCCCTCTCTTTCTGATCCGCCACTCGATCAAAATCCTCTCCAAGCTTCCTAACAATCCCCTTCACTCGCTTCTCCACCTCGCCGTCAATTTCATCATCTTCCCCGTTCAAATCCAACAACCTCCGCCTTTTCACAGCAACTGGAGCCGGCGGCTGCGATTCCGACCCGACCCTCTTTTGAACCCGACACGATCTCTTTTTTGCTTTGGGGCTTTTCTTCTTCTCGAGCTTCTCTCTCTGGATGCGGAGCTTGTTGATGTTTCCCTCGATTCGGCCCTGTAGACGGAGGCGATTGACGCTGAGTCCACCCATGGACCAGTGAGCTTCCTTCGCCCAGGAGAGAAGCGGATCGGCAACCGACAACGGAGGATCGATCCGCTCGTCGTTGAACTGTGGGTTGGTGTAGATTCGAGGACGAGGGAGGCTGCTGCCGTAGAATTTGCAGGGCTGGATTCCGGTAGCTTTTTCTGCAGGGACCACCATGGTTGATTGAGGTATTTCTCGCTGGGGGAATTTGTGTGAGAGAGTTGATGAAGTGGGGAAAATGATGGGTTTATATCTGTAATTGAAAATGGCGAGGTGTAGAAGATGTTGGCGGCAAGATTTGGCGGGAGAGTTTTCAGAAATTTGCCGCCAGTGAATTATTCTTTTTTTATTTATTTATTTACTTTTTCTGAGGGTTGGGAGAGGTGGAGATAATCATGCGACTCGCTTTGGTAAATTAAAACCAAATCTGATTTTGTCGAAAAATTCTGTGCACACACACACACGCACATATATATATATACACACACACATGATATTCATGTGTCTGCTTATATATGTATATATATATATATATGGAAAATGGTATTTTATTTTATGGAAAAAATATTAAGTTGAGATTTTGACCATTAAAACTCAATCTGATTTCCTACCTTTTACAAATATTATAATTATATTTTTTAAAATATATATTTTTAAAATGTATTCATAATTAGATTAAGAATAAAAATAATAATAATAATAATAAATATTGAAAAATTACGGCTCTTAACATTCATGAATCACTGTTATATAATATTAAATTAAACCTCTATAACAGAGTAATTAGATGACTAATCATGCATTATATTTTTCTTGTATAACTAGATAAATATATATATATATATATATATATTGTAGTAAAATTATAACTATCTCAAAATCATTATTACAATAGAACGAAACTAAATTCACTGTTTGTTTATAAAAAAAATTGAACCAATTTTTTTGTGAAAAAACTTAAGATTGCGAAGAAACTTAGCACGGACGTAGTCGAATTTTCTAACCTAATTTTACTTAATTTAGTCATTGATCCAAAAATATCGAACCGTTATCGGTAAAAACTAACTATTAAAACTTACTATCCCATTCCCCTACCTAATTTCTTTTTAGTTCATGTAAACCTAACCATTATAACAAAAACAAAAGTCAAACATTATTCGACCTATTCCAATAAATTCATTAACCAATTCTCTTTAGATAGTTCAAAGAAGCTAGACCGTTATCTTAGCACCTTAACTTTAGGGATGGCTAAGGAGGTGGGTTATTCCTTAATTTGTCGCTGTCGTTTTTGTTAGGAGCTATTAAATAGATAAAGAATAAGAAATATGGAACGAGTATGAGCAAAAGAAAAAAATATTCATTACGGATACAAGGCAACTGTGGATAAATCAATACCTATTCCATTTGCTAACCTAGATGACTAACAACTTGACTTTCAACCACTTCGACCCATTTGAATCTCCCAATTTATTTTTTATCTCATGATTCTTTGACAATGGTGAGGCAGAGGAAGATATGTTTTAGGTTGATGGTTTGGCTCTTCCAGCCTAGTTTTGAGATTATGTAATACCCGATCCCAAATTCTAGTCTGGGATCAATTTTGGTATTTTAAAAATAAATAAAAAATTAATTATAAATTAATTATTATTCAATTTTATTAAATTATTAAAAAAAAATATGTAGGGATGTAATTAAAAGCAATTTTGAAAAAAAAAAGAGTGAAAATTTGAATTCCGAAGTGTCTTTGAGAGAAAAATTGAAAACAGGAGGTTAAAGTATAAATAGTAAAAGTTCGGTCACGTAGGACTGTCCAATCAATAGCTCCAATAAATCGGAGCACGCCGTGTGGCAAGACACGCTAACGTCGGTATCACGTGGGAGGCCACGCGGGCGATCCGCGTGCCTTGAGGTCGGACGACCTAGGATCGAGCTTGCGCGTGTGGACGACTCTTATTCGTTCCCTCCTAAGGTGTAATCGAACGGACAAGATCAATTACAATGAATGGTCCAGATTCATTTCCTCCTTAGGTACAATTGGACAAACGAGATCAATTACGATGAATGGTTTAGATCGACGCGGGTTGGGTATAAATATTTCGCATCGCATGGAAGCCCAAACTTTAGCCGCCAGCCCCCGTCGAAGAAGAAGAACCAGACACCGGAGAACGAAGCTGACCACCGACAGCCAAAAAAGGTAACATTTCTCCCTACTTGCTCGGAATTCAATTACAAGCATCCATGTGGCCAAATTGGAGTAAGAGGGATGACGGATGAGCCGGACACTACGGGCAAAGTCCAACGAAGCTGTCGCAGCCAAAACCCAAAAATCCATTCGATGAGCCCCTTTCCGTTTTCTATTTCACGCAATTTTTTTATCATTGTGTTCACTGTCCTTTTCTGTACAAGTTAGCCGAAGAAGGAACCCCAGCAGCGAAGAAGGACCGGTAGAGCCGCTGCACTTGGTGACCCGGTAGGTTCAGTGTTTTTGGTGATTTTTCGGCCAATTGAGGCCCCCTAACATATTTTTCTGTAGGAGTACATGTAAAATCAGACAAAACCAGTCAGGCTAAGACAAATTGCCACCGTGGGCGACGGAGCCGGTGCCAGAACCCCAAAATCGGCCGGAAAGAGTTTTAAGCACCGATTTTAAATTTTTGGGGTACTTTTAGGTACGTGAAAAGTATTTTGGATTCTGCAAAAAAAAAAGACAGAAAATTTGATACCTGTTGGGAGACATAGTAAACAGTGCGACGTCTTGAAACTACCGATCCGGGTAAGGATCCCTCACCTTATTCTTATTTACAAAAAATTGAGACTTAACGATGTGTAATTTTGTATTTTTGTGAAAAGTTAGAAAATCTTTAAAATAATTACAGGTCATTAGTTGAGTCGGAATCGATTAGTTTATAATTGTCCTAATTTCCTGTTTGTTTTCTTATACTGTCCTACTTGCTTGTTATCGTATTGTGCATGTTCTTAATTTATAATTTCAATTGTATTATCGATTTATTTGGTTTATGTGGTTATCTGGTTACTCGATCTCTTGTTATGATAAGTTACATCGTCTGCATAAATGTAGTCTAATTGATATGTAAATATAATATGAGATATTAGTATGCATTTATTGGTTATTTTGCTTGATGAGAATCTTTATGTGAAAGACTTATTGGGTACCTAAAAAAAGGGTGGATGGGCCCAGTATATAGGGAACTCTACCGTGAACGTCATCTCAGTTAGACGGGGTTAGGAAGTCCCATACATGAAAAGTTTGAGAGATATGGTTCACTCTCGTACCGGATAGGGTATCGAGACGATGGAATATTTGGTGCCCATTACTGGACGGGGTATGAGGACGGTCGGTTAATTATTAAAATTGAATATTAGGTTCACGAGTATGGAGACATTCTTATGAATCTCTAAGGATACCAGTAAGCAAGTAAAAAAGAAAAATTATCGTCACTTGTTCTCTTATGTGTGAAAATGAAAAGTGGTATGAATATAAGTCTTTATAGGTTGCTTTTGGAAAACTTGTAACGGTATATATCAAACAAGTGTCTTTATGTTAAATGTATTTAATTAAAGTAAGATCTCTATTAGTTATTTTTCTGATTTTTACTAATATTCAATTTTTCGTATATGTGATTAGTGTGATATTCTTATTGGGTTAGTGTAACTCACCATTTCATTAACCATTTCAGATCAAGAAGATCAAGATCCAGATCCCGATCAGCAAGAGAGTTTTGAGTAGTTCACTCCCCGGACTCCCTTCAAGTACTAGTGAAGGTTGTTATAGGATGTTTATTTATTCATTTTTTTCCCTTTAATTACTGTCGTTTTTTAGAAGAAACATTCTCATAATCCTATTGAGTATTCTAAATTGTTGTGTAAGGAATGTAAACCATAACTCTATTATTCGCTTCCGCATTTAAATTATAAATTCATTTTCTTTAAGGTTCCGGACCTTTACAGATTACGATTCTTTAATGAATGTAAAGGAAGGCTCAATCTAGTCAATTGAGTTGTCTAGGTTGTGGGGTGCTCCATATCTTTGAGTTTCACACGAGTGGAATCGCCTTGTGCCAATATTTATATGTAAAAATAAATAATAATGGTTTTGACATAAAGATGGGCACAGGGCATGTATGGGATATGCTTGTTAGTTCCCATACCCATTCCACTAGAAAATGTATATACTCTCACACTTGTTCCATATCCATGAAGAGTTAAAAAAACTCTTTACCAACCATTCTTACACACCCTGTTCCTTAATCCATTCTCCCTCTGTTCACCACATCAATTCATTTTTTTTATTCTAACAAAATTTTGTAAATTATTTAAATAATTAATTAATATTTAATTAAAAATCTCAAGCATTAATAAAAATAAAATATAATTTCAAATAATATTATGACATAACTAAAACTCAACAATAAATATAAAATAATATAATTAAATAAATCATCTACTATAACTTTATATATATTTATCATCACATTAATTTTATTTTAATGTTAAAAGAATTATTCACAAAAATAATAACTAGTAATGAAATTGAAAATGTAATAATAAAAATATTTAATTATATATTATATAAATAGCATGGTTGAAAGGGTGAAACAAAGTATATAACTAGATCCACACTCGATTTATAATTAAATTTTTTATATATACTTGCCTCATAACTAGCTAATTACAAGCTTTTGCCTCATCACACGATTGACACATACGATCTCGATCTATAAATAATAGATATAAACAATATATGGCTGGATTAAAAAAAAAACACAAAACCTTAATTTGATGTTTCAAACTCAATGTACGAATTTAAAATTTAACAACGATTTTTTTTTTTCTATTATTGAAATTCAAACATATTTTTATTAATTATTCTCGTTCTTATAGATTGTATACATACAAATCCATATACAAGAATTTCTAACTCAATTCGAAATTTAGTAAACAAAGAACTTTTTTATCTCACTTTTCTTACTACCCTTTTCTTATCACCCCCTAAGCTCATCCCCCCACTTTCATTACTTAGTGCTCTAACACGCTGACACTATTTTCTTAATCATCGAGCTGTTTTCATGCATTGTTAGCCACTCGGCTGAAATCATTCAAAAGCTTTCTCACTATTCGCTTATTTACCAACCTACCAAATTCACAATCCTTTTCGCCTTCATTATCATCATCTTCATGACCTGAATACAAGAATCGACGACGTCTCTTTATTGCAATTGGAGCTGGAGGTGGTGAAATGGACTGAGACCTCTTTTGTGCCTTATTGGTTTTGCAATCAAAGCTCGTTTTTTTGATAAGCTTTTCATTCTTGTTGTTAAGCTTGTTGATGTTGCCCTCGATGCAATCTTCGAAGCGAAGATGTGTGTCATTAAGCCCCCCCTTGGACTTGTGTACTTCATTCGTACAAGAGTCTAGGGGGTCAGATGAAGGTGAGAAAGGGTCTAGTTGTTCTTTGTTGACTTGAGGGCTGAGGCTAGTCTCGTAAAACTTGTCAAATTGGATGTTGACAACTTTTTCAGCTGGGTCTACCATGATGGATTTTCTGTAGAAACTTTCGATGTATACGAGAAAAAGCCAAAAGAGAGATGTTGGTTGGTGTGAACAAAATGGTAGAATTATGCTATAATGAAAATGGTAATACACACAAAGGTTTCTGTAACAATATTTTGCACTAATATTGTAAAAATTTTGCTTCAATAATGTTTCGCTGTTAGAATTGAGTCAGTGTATGATTAATATATAGTGATTTTTTGAAAAAATGTACAGACAAACAGATAGAGAATATCTGCATTATATAGAAAATGTAATGAGTTCGGATTCTGAAAATTAAAATCAAATTGGATTTTGTTTATCAGATTTTTTACTTATGAAATTAAAGCCAAAAACCAGTACTATGCATCGCATTGATATCTAAATTGATTTTGTTCCTTCTCAAGCTCAAATACATTTCACACTTATTTTATATTTACGAAAGTCAAGATTTATCAAGCGTAAATGAAATAAAGTATACTTTTTTTCAATATGTCCTCTTAATCAAGATCAAATTTAAAAAAAAACTTGAATTTAAATATTGAGTTGAACTTGAATTTGATAGATTAATTATTTATGGCACCATCATAAGGGAACACGAAAAATTTTGATGATTCCAAAAAAAATCACTCCATATATTGTACTTTGGAATTTGTTAAAAAATCAATTTTTTAAATAGTAAAAAAAAATTATTTATTACTTACATGCATTATAGAATACATTTATAATAAAATTAAATATAAATTTGAAATATATTTTAATGTATAAAGTATTTATCATTCTAAATTTTTGAAAATTGAGAAAATCATGAGAAAAAATGAAACTTGGTATATAGTTTTATAATATGGGCCGACTCAACATGGACTTGGAAAAACAAGATTAGGTTGGTATATGACACGTGCAAAAACGAATATAACGGAACCGTTAAACTGCCGTTAAAGTGAACAAAAGTAAAAGCTACGGTCACGATGTGATCACCAGTGCCGGACAACGTACTTCCTTGTCACATCCGAATGTATCTTCAAAATATAAAATAAAATAAAATAAATATATAAATAAAAAAGATAAATTATTTAATTAATCTCACACATTTGACATTTCTAATAATTTTTATTTTGTTCGAATTTGGTAATTAACGTTTTTCTATTTGTTTCAAGCAAGTTGTTCCGCGGGTCGATCCGGGCGGAAGATATTGTCAGATGAAGAGTTTGACTGGAACAGTACATCTGTTAAAAGATAATGCAGACGTCTTAAGATGAATTCAACGAGAACAGAAATTTCGTGCGGAGCAAAAGGGTAAAAGTTCGTTTGATTACGATTTTTACTTGTTTCAAGTGCGTAATTTTATTTATATTTTTTAACGGAAAAAAATTAATATATAGAGATAAAAAATATGAGTTTGTTAAATAAAGTTTGAGCAAAAAGAAAAAAAAGACTACGCATTCTAAGAAAAGAAAAAGAAGCGCACAAAGAGTAAAGATGAAGTTCTAAGACATCTATAGCAACAACTTGATGTGATATAGATAAATGTTATAGTGTGTTCAAATTATAAAAGCAGTTTATATAGCAAAGAAAATATATACATACATATACTTACATGCATCTTAAAATTCATGTATCAATCTAAGTATACGCGTATCTTAAAATTCATACAACTATTATTAATGTATACATGCACCTTAACATAAATATGTACTGAAAAAAGTTTTAATACATTACTTTGCCAAAGAATTTTGAGGTGAAAGAATTCGAAAGTAATAACGACGATGGTAGTGATGAATATGGTGTCGTGGAAAAAAGAAGACAAATTGGCAAAAAAAAAGTTAATTTTATTTATTTGTTTATTTATTGAAATACTATAAAAATGAGAGAAATTAAATTTTTATTTTTTTCTGAAATTTATTACGTTTTCAACAGTTATATGATATTAGCAGATCAATAGTAACATGATCAATTTTTTAACGAGAAAAAGATAAAAATTATTTTTCGAAAATAAAAACATGTACGATACACAATTTGTGTAACACCCCAATTATTATTATTATTATTAGTATTATTTTATTTTAATTTTTTGTAATTTTAATATGAATATAATGATTTATTATGTAATAATATATTGTTTTAATTTAGTTTAATTTAATTAAATAGAAATAATAATAATAATAATAATAATAATAAAATGGGTAAAATTATTTTAGGGATTTAATTGAAAACAATTTTGGAGAAAATGGGTGAAAATTTGGATTCTGTGGGTGTTTTTGAAAAGAAAATTGAA
>NW_019014658.1:1389351-1407938 GCF_000150535.2 Carica papaya | reverse complement strand
ATTTAGGGTTAACAAAAAAGTTGTTGGTTTGAGAATGAAGAATCTATAAGTGAAAGGAAAGAAAGACATGGAATAATTGACTCATAATGAAGAGAGGAGGGGAATCTATATAAGGCAAAACCAGTTCATTCCCATGTTCTTTACTTTTATTTTTTCAATGAGGGTATTGATTTATAGATTCTAATATATATCTATATATATATATATGAACTTCAAGATTCTATTCTGAAACAAGCAAATTCTAATGTATATATAAACTTTTAAGATAAAATTTCACTCTCATCACAAACCAAACCCATGAGCAAGGATGTTTAAGATTAAAAATCGTATTTTCATTACAAACTTGACGAGTCAAGATGTTTTATCGGTCTAAAATCAGAAGAGACTAAATCGGGATGGACCAAAGACCAATTAAGAATAGAATTCAAGATTCAAACCGAAATAAATCAAATTTTTATTTGCCAATTAAAAAATACAATATAATTTTATTTTTCGGTCCAAATTCATTCATTCATTTCAATTTGAATCAGGACGAAACTACAATGACTCGGACAAATATGTGAACTTAGAACCCTACTAGTTAGTGTTTGGTCCGACCGGGATAAAAAGGAAGTACATTGCAAAAGGAAATTGTCTTTATATTACACACTGAACACAAACAACCCATAAAATTTATGTGACATTTTCCTGATAGCAAATCAGCAGACTTTCATGATATTGAAATCAAGCTCAAATTTCAATCATCAGAATTCACCAACTTGATGGTTCTTTGACTTAAAAGTGTCATTGACCATAAACATTCTTACATAATTCGCATAAGCTTTACGTACATAGTAACATTAACAAGAGGTCAAGTAGAAAATATCTGAACCTCTCACAAAATAAACAGAACACTGACTTTTATTCCACGTCTTACTTCGATCATCACCCCGAAATGGCTGTATGGAGACACTGAGCCATCCATCATGCTTTCCTTTTAATTCTTACCACCCTCGCTGAGATAAGGCAGAAGCATGCGGATTCAACCTATCAAGCGCATTTAATCTATCAAGCACGGTGTTGAAGTCGATAGGCTGGCCACTTTCCTCCATTCTCTGTATTACAGCTGCAACATGGTCGCCCCGGAAACCCATGCTTACAAGCTTGTCGATTAATTCACCATAGGGATGGTTGCGAACAAATTGCACGTGGCTAGGATTCCGAGCTAGAATACCGGCACCAGGAGGAAGTTGTTGATTCTGAAGAGGAACACTTGTAGGAGGATATCCACCCTGTGAAAAGTGAGCTTGCGGTTGTGGTGTATGGAGTATCCTCCCGCCTTCGTTATCATACATCATGTATGTACTTCCCTGAGGAAGTGCCGGATGGGGTCCAGTAACTGTATATCCATCACCTGGCTGTGCTCCAAACGTGCTTTTGATTTGCTGAGGTGCAGGCTGCGGAGGAACAGTTCTCCCTGGCACATTGTAGCCATAAGCAACAGCATCCACACAGCTAGATGCAGGTTGAGGAATTCCTGAGAATGGCACTTGCATTGGCATGCTGTTTGGGATTGCCTCAGGTGGGGATTGACTACTCGGTTGTGTTGGGCGATAAGAATAAGTTGCTGATGTCGGCCTAATCTGTGTTTGCATAGAGGGCTGCTGTTGTTGTTGCATGTGCTGAGGTATCTGCTGTGGCCACTGTTGTAGGTACTGAGGAAACGATTGGGCTGCTGTCCCCTGATTCACTTGTGACTGCGACACCTGTGGTGGCAACCTAGAGAGGTCTTGCAGCTGGGTTGTGCGGTACTGAGGATCAGATGACAAATACTGACCCTGAGGATGTTGAATTGGGGCTGCAGGTGGGGCGGGGGTGGGGTTGGGGGCAGGGGCAGGGGCAGGGGGAGGAGCAAGTGCAGGGGGTGGTGGCGCTGGTGCTTGGGGGTTCTGTAATTGGGTTGGTGGAATATAGTAAGATTGTTGCTGGGTCAAATTCTGAGGAGGGGACTGGGAATTGGGAGGCAGAGTATGTTGTTGCGGAGCCACTTGATGGGGCAGAGCAAGAGCAAGCTGCTGGTTGTGCATGTCAGGAGCGTTGTCATTCTTCTTCGATTCGATGGCAAGAGTCGTTGTCCTCTCCTCACTGGATTGTGAATTGCTCAAAGATGATGACTCTTTCTGCGCAAGTTGCAGTTTAGCTAACTCTTTCTGGGCATCGGCAAGTTCTTGCTTGTCTCTCAGGATTTGCACTGATCTGTGGACCTACATGTAGCGTGCCATGGAAAAAGCTTTAGTACATAATTAAATCATTTGAATTACTTAAGCAACATCAAGATCAAGACACTTATTCCGCAAGAAAAAGATAAGAGGATGTTAAAAAACCAACAAACCGAGGTGGATGACAATCAAACCAAAAGTGAAGTAAAGATAAACAAAAATTGTTCGGGTATACTTCCAAAATGCAATGACATAGAATTAAAAAAATACAATGGGTAATGCCATTATGAACCACAGGAAATTATCTTAAAGAAACAACAAATATCTGTTTTTTGTCTAATACAGAGGCTTTAAAGCATAATGAATATAAGAAAATGACAATTGTATTTCAGAATTATCTGGCTAGGATCAATCTAAAGAAGCCCATTATGCATGAGACTCAGCATGCCAAAAAATGTTGCCCAGAATGGAATGCAAGTGTCCAGTATGGATATCATCTAATTGTCTAGTCCAGTACCAAAGATGCGGGTATCTAATCAATAAGAGTCCACAATTGGATATGGGTTCTTGGATCTGTTTAACATGGAAATAGTAAAACAATATAAGCTTTTAGGAAGCTAATGATGACGCTATATACGTAATAAAATACAGTCTTTAGCACAAAAAAATACCACCCTCATATTTGTAGCGAATGGAAAAAAAATACCAAATAGTAAAACACAATTAATTAAGTACAAAAATATTTTCAAAATTTAAACATTCAAGAATGTGAATTCCTATTGATGTGCCCTTTTTCAACTTCTATTCTAAGAGTTTGTTTCATCATCTTAATATTTTAGTATATCACGACTTCTAGTTTTAGATCATCAAGGATCTGACACAGATCCCATAATCACACCAATGACATGTCATGTCATGTCTGACATGGGTATTGCATTAAAATTAAAGAGTTCAAGCAACACAGATGATACAGTATCATTGCTGACAAAACGACTGAAATCCCATAATCTTTTACTGCTTTGAACTTTCGGTTTCCATTTGTGCAAATCTAATCACCTGAATATAATTTACAATAGGACTTACATTTGGCTATATCGACTCCTATCCCTTCACCATCAATTAGGTAAAGCATATGGGAAAGATAAACGGAAAAGGAATAAGAATTAAATTGAGTTAGTATTTCACAATCAACCGAAAAAGGAAGGAAGATGAACAACTGGATTTTTTTCCCCAATTCCCATTTGAACAAAGCTCTACCAAATATGCCATAACTGCACATCAAAATTTTTTTCTCAAAAATCAACAATTAGATCCACAAGGTAAATCCATATTCTGAAGCTTCATGATTCGGTAGCATACAACAATTACCTAAATGATTTCTGACATTTTCTGTTTCACATGCCTAATTTTATAAGCAACTGCTCTAGTTTTTTGACAACACCTTTCATTTATACTCATGGCAGCAAATAACTTCTTACGATAAAGTTCTACCTCTCAATGTCATGCAAATTTAAGGGAGCAATAGCATTTCATGGGAAGGGTCACAAATAGGGAAAAGAGGTCAACTTTTCCCTCTTTGGTGAAGGAAGAATTATTAGAAAGAGAGAAAAATGCATTATAACAAGGATAAGGAATCCTCATAAAGTAGAAAAGAACAATGACACAAGGAAAAGGCTTCAATTAAAGAGAAATAACCCAATCCTTTTGCAAAGGACAAAGGAACCTAGCAAAAGAGCACAACCACTAACCCATTAAGACACAAAAATTATTAGATGGATCCTGAAAACTAATTTCAAAAAGCCAATACCAAAGAGTGAGGTACATGAGATCTTATTGCACTCTGTACCTCAAGGCAAAATGCTAAACCCAAATTTTCATACATAAACTTATAAAATTTCATAGTAAACCCACCTCTTGAAGATGCTTCTCAAGAAATTTAAGCTTTGTATCTGCCTCTCCATGGTCACGAACTAAATCAGATCGCATTTCTCCAATTGATTTATCTAGATTGTAGCAATACAATTCCAATTGTGACAGACGTGAACTGATTCCCTCAAGAAAGCGCATTAGGTTATCAGCATACTTTTTCATCGTTTTTTCAACAGTAGATATCACATCTTGGTTAACTGTATCCTCCGGTGGGGTATAAGCATTTGCAGGAAATACGGATGTCCTGACCATTCGACTTTTATGAAAGTCCTGTGAAAATATCAGGAAGCAGGCATTACTTACTAGATTTTTTTTGAAATAAAAAGTGTGAAATTCTCTTAACATGGTACCAAACAATAAGGGATACTGCCCCTATACAAAAACTTTACAATATAGTTAGCAAATCAATGACATGTCCAGAATCTACATCACTAATCATGTCATGCTCTAACAATAAAAACCCAAAAAAATGCAACTACCTATCTCACAAACTATACAAATCATCAGCTTTACCTGCAAATACTCTAGAACTTCTCTCCTTCCATAGAATCCAAAATAAGGATAAAAAAATTAGATTTTTCAACTTTCTTTCTAAATAAACCTGTTCCCAAGATCACAATTCCTCCCTAATAGATCCAACCATCACCCAGCTAACACCAATCATACTAAAAATAGGATTCCACAACCCAGAAGCCACAGGAAACCGCAGCAGAACATGCACACAGCTTTCCTCATTGCTTACTAGATGTAAGATAAAAAATATATATATGTTTTCCTTTTAATTTAAAATCCTAATTATGAATATTGTCAGACTTCAGACATAGATAAATCATCAACAGGACTTCCCCTGTAAAGAGGTCACTTTATTGCAAACAGATGCTTCCTATGTAAAAGTGCCCTGGAAACCTGCAATCACCTTCTTTTGAGATGCCCGACTACTCATAATCTTTGGACAGGATTCTTGGACTGTTGGGAGCTTCTTGGGCAATGGCTGAAAATGTTTGTACCGAATTGATGGCCTGGGAGGGTTTAGACAGCATGAATAAATCTATTAGACTCATTCCCCTTACTATTTTTTGGGTCATCTGGAAAGAAAGAAACAACAGGGCTTTTCATGGAATTGAGTCTAATTTCAACAAAGGACAACTGGTTTCATTACTTTGGTTCTAACTTATTAGGGCATAACCTTGATTTTTTTGATGATCTAGTTGACATTGTAGATATTGTAATTGAGATGTAAATTTTGTACATGGGTGGTGCTCCCTTAGCACCTTACATCAATACAAGCTTCATACTTTTATATCAAAATAAATAAATAAATAAATCATCAATAGGAACTCAAAGATTGGCTAGCAAATATAGTGGTCCTAGGAGCTTTCACAATGTCTGAGAAACAGTCCAGTTATGATTATACATCTTCAGCACAAACCAAAAATTCATGTTCTTTTCTGCAATTAGAGCTCATCATTACATTTTTACAATCTAGTGCAAAACCCAGGACTTGCTTCATATTCTACGGCTACCAAGCAAGCCTGTAATAAACTTACACAAGGTAGTAAACAAGAATGTCCTAAGAAAAAGTTTTTTCCTTTGATTTTGGTATAACAACTACGTTTTCGAGAGTCTGAGTAATATTCAATGCTGATATGTGAGAGTTAAATGCTGCCTTGAGTCTTAATATACTATAAACCATTCCTTGACGAACAACGTAATCCTTGACAAGGAGGAAACTGCCAAAACGTTGCATACTGTTTCGTCTAGGATTGCTGTCTCAAGCCTTCTTTTTATTATCGTTAGTGAGGACCGCTTAGAAGCGATACAATAATCTACAACAAACATTGTAACATAATAAAAAATCTAAACCTGTTACCATCCGAACACTCTCAAGCATCTCCTCGCCGTTGATTTTTTTTTTCTTAACCTTTTCCAGCATTTAGTGACCTGCATTTCTGCTAGCAGAGTTCTTGTTAAACACAACCTTAAATCATGCTTTTCCTCTAATTGGAACTTCGATGACACTAAACCGAGCTCCCCTCTCCTTCCCATTAAAAAAAGAAATGCCTTGTATTCTTTTGCGAATCAAAGGTCAAGCCCCTAACCAATACATCTCATCATCAAATAAAAGCTTAGACTTTATATACGTGAATACAATCTGACCAGCTACAGATAGTACATGCTACGAGAATTACCAAAACAAGCAGGAACCAAAAACTTTTGGGCTCTTCTTAGCAAATCCTCATCAAGTCCGGCATTATTTATTTAAAAAATCCAACAATTTCTTTTCAAATATTCGTATTCATTTTTCGCCAAATTCTTAATTCTTACCCAAGCCCTAGCTAGCTACTTCGCCACCAGAACACTCATCTATAACAAAATGCTAAAGTAATCAAATTACTCCAAAAAAAACCCGCAAATCCAAAAACCCTTATGAAATTCCTTTAAAACCCCAAGAAAAAAAGCAAAAACATAAATAAATATTTTACCCTAGCTCCAAAACAAAGAATATATAGAGGTATACCTTGCCGGAACTGGCAGCGCTAATCACAGGATCAGAATGAGGTCCATTGGAGGAATCCTGGTTGCTTCCATAGTCCTCATATGAGCAGAGAATATCATCGGAGCCAAAATCGAATCCCTTGGAGCCCGAGTTAGCCCGGCCCGACGATCCAGACGCCATAACTCCGATAGATCGAAAAACGAGAACTTTGAGGTTTGAATCGAGAAAAGTAAAATAAAAACTTGTGGGTTTGAGTCTTCGTTTTCCCTGCTTGCTTCGCTTCAAAGGTTGATTGCTTGCTTTGATTGATTAGCCTAGAGGAAATTGGGTTGATGTTTCTTTTTGTTTTCTGTTTTGCGTGTAAAGTACAGAGCTTTCGAGTATTATTAATTATTTTTTCCACAGAGAGAGAGAGAGCAACGTTTTTAAAATGTGCGATTTGTTGTTGGGATTTGAAGGTTGGATAAGGATGAGGTGTTGACCGACTCTTCTTTTTATATATAACACACACACACACACACACACATATATATATTATATATATATATATATATATATATACTAATTATATATTATGTATTTTGGTTAAATATATAATTAATATTGGTTTTGGATGGTTATTGTTTTTTAGAAAAAAAATAATAATTTTTTTTATTGTTTGTTTTATGACAAAAAGTATAATCGTATTAGTTATTTTACTAGAAAATAATTTATCGTTGAATATCTTTTTTTAAAAAAAATTAAATGGTTTAATATTTTTAATTAATAATATTAAATCATTACATAATTTTTTTTCTATAAATATAAAAAATTTGTGAAAATTTATTTTTTGATAAGTTAAATTATTCATAGAGAGCTAATTACATTTTTAAAATAAATAAAATGTTATGTGACTTTTAATTTTTTTTATTTAAAATAATTACTAGTAGTTTAAAATTTTGATTTAATTTTTAATTTTTTTAAAAAATATGATATTTATTTTTTTATTAACGAATTATAATTTAAATGAATATTTTTATAATATAAACAAATAATAATTATAAAATTAAAGGAATTATATTTATAAAATTCATAATATTACATAAATTATTAAATTTCTTTATACTTATTTTGTGACACCTCTAAACGATTTTTATTATAAAATTGTATATTATTCATTATTTTACTCCAAACAAAATATTTATAATTCTCAAATCAAATCACATCTATCCATTACTTCAAAAAGAAACTCTTCAATTATCACCATACACATAAAAATTCCAACACTATTCTAATATTGCGAGTATATTACTACTTGTAAACCCAGTGTTCCATTGATAAGCTTTCCATTTTCGTTTTCGCCTTAAAGTATATGAAATGTAAGTAATGAATGTATATAGCCCAATAAAATGAAATTTGAAACTAAAACTTATGAATGACAATTAAATGACCTCCTTCCCTACTATCATTTTTCTTCATTTTGTTTTCCTCCTTTGATAACTATTAAATGACAACACTACTCCCTCCTAATCCCACCTAACCCTTTACTTGTAACGGCCCCGTAAATATTAAAATGAAATGAGTATTTGAATATATCAAATGCGGAAGCGATATCAAAATTTCAGTTAACATCCCTTACACGAAAAACCAGAAACGTACTTAAAATATAAAAGATTAAACTAACTAAGAGAGAAACTCGAAAATAAAACTATGAGTATGACTACAGAGTCTCTAGGTATCCCCTTCGTCGTCCTCCTGCGGAACGGGCTCGGGAACCATGTCTTCCTGATCTGAAATGGTTAAATAAGGAGTGAGCTACACTAGCCCAGTAAGAACATCACGATATCTCACCGTCACGGAGGTAAAGGTGGGTAGAAAAAACACAAAAGACCAATGGAGCATAATTTACAATAAAACCTTTTATCAATAATAAAACTTTTACCATCCACTTACCTTGGTGGAATTTATGAAAACAATATGAGAAAAACAATAACATCATCATAATCATTGAATAATCTAAGCTGTAAAACATAACACTTATCACGCCTCTTGTAATTCAATCATTGTACAACATATCCTTTTCTCATTTACCAGCCTACTAGTATCCGTGGGGGTCCATAGGGGTTCCGCTACCCGTTAACCTTTAACATTCATAATCAGTTTCCAGGACCGTCCCCATACCCCGTCCGGTATGGGCGCCAAAACCATAAACCTCAATACCCCGTCCGGTATGAGGGTGAAACGGGCCGTCCCCATACCCCGTCCGGTATGGGCGCCAAAACCATAAACCTCAATACCCCGTCCGGTATGAGGGTGAAACGGGCCGTCCCCATACCCCGTCCGGTATGGGCGCCAAAACCATAAGATCTCCATACCCCGTCCGGTATGTGAGACCACAATCCCGGTAGGGTTCCCTACGGACCCGGTCCGTCCACCATCTCCCAGGATATCTAGTCAGGCTGACCCCATCATACAATTATCAGTCTATACAATGTTTCATTTCCCTTTTTCCTCAATAAGCATCATCAATTCACATTTAAACAAGCAAATCGTAATTCATGCCGAACAGACAACATACAGTATCAGTTCTTCAGTCATTCAACCCATAATTAATAAAACAGTAATATGTGCATTCGAAACTATAAAATGAACACATCAAACCCCATAATGCATTTAAAGCTGTAAAACAGGCCAAATAACAGTAAATCATCAATCACACTAGACTCGGGCTCCATTAGCAACCTTAAGCAATTTCACACATGCGTTAATTCAAGAAATACCGTTTTATTATTTTGAACTTTAATACCGTGATAGGAAATAGGGTGAGGGGTCCTTACTTGTTTTCGAGATCCGAATACGATTCACAGTGCGCCTGCAGGCCTTCCCTAATTTTCCCTGAATTTTTCCCGGGGAACTGAAACACACTAACAGTACCTGCACATGTTCCAAAAAAAATCCAAATTAGGCCCAGGGCCCCTTTCGGACCAAATCGCAACTCCGGCACGGCGGCTCCGCCGTGCTCCGGCGACGGCGCCGCCGCTGGCGGCGGCGAGTCGCCTCGGGTTGACTGTTTTCGGCCGTTTTCGGCCGAATTCGGCCACACTCGCATTGGTCCTTGTCAGAAAACAGCCCTAGGGCCCTCGGGGGGCCAAAAAATCACGGAAAAACGGAGCTTACCGGCGGCGGTGCTCTCGGGTGCAGCGGCTCTCCGGCGAGGTTCGTGTTTTGGTGATTCGGCTCCGGTCAACCTGTAGAGAAAAGAATGGTGATCACGGTGATATAAAAATTGCATCGAACGGAGGCCGGGAAGGGCCTCGTCGGAGGCAAAAACCGAGAGGGGGCGCGGCGGCGCCGCTGGGCTTCGGCCGCGTATTCCGGCCGTTTGGCCGGGATTTCGGTTTCGATTTGGCCATAGGAGGAATCAGTGGGGAAAAACGAGTCGGGGGTATGAAATTTACCTCGATCGGCGGTCGGAAATTTCCCCGGTGCGGCGGCGAGTGGCGGCGGGTGGCGGCGGTCGGCCTCTGGTTCGTCTTCTCCAGGCGAGCGGCTGGCGGCTAGGGTTTGTGGTCTGGTGTGGGGGTTCTATTTATAACCCCTTGCCTTTTGATCACAGCCGTTCATTTTGTTTTAATCTGGGCCGTTCGTTTTTGATTGAATCTGGGCCGTCCGTGCGATTGAATCTGGGCCGTCCGATCGCGTGATTGATCTGGGCCGTCGGATCGCACCCACGCGGATCGCCAACGTGGCTCCTTTTGGAGTGACGCGGTCTTGCCACGTGGCAGGCCCTGGTTGGCTGGGCCTGCTGACTGGGCCTGCTGACGTGGCTGCTGACGTGGCCGCCCTTTTTTTTTTTTTTTTTTTTTTTTTTCTCCTCCTTTCCGGGTGCTACATTACTGTTAGCCCCTCATTCTCCAACCACATAACAGACTTGCACTCTACCCATTTGTTTTAACCATAGCACCTTACCAACTCGACACGATTATGGTAGTCCCTACACCACACCCATACATCCACAAGCTCCGTTCTCGTCCTCACGATACCTCTCGTTCACTCCTCTCTCTCACACAATCGACTGCCCACTTTTTATTCCTATCCCAACTTCACATCCCAACCGTTGATTTCACCTATTCCATCCTAACCGTTTATCTCACTCTCCTCAAATCGATCTAGGCCGTCTGTGCAGGGACACAGGGTCTTCTCTTGTTCATTGGATCTCTTTCATTTGATAAATGAATCTGGATCGTATGATTAGATTAAATTTGACCGTTTGATCGTGCCTGAAGAGGAAACACATTTAGGGCATCCGTGCATGCGAGATGCGATCTGGGCCGTTGGATTCACTGCCATATGGATCGCCCACGTCGCCTCTCGCGTGGAATCGATGTCAGTGTGTCCGCCACGCGGTGTGTTTTGACTTACTGTTGTTGCTAACGTGACCGTATTTTTTTTTTTACGATTTTACCCTATGTTTAAATTTTTTTTTTTCAAAAATACAATTTCTTATTCATAATTTCAATTATTTTTTTAAAATTGTTTTCAATTTCATCTATAAATTTATTTTTCTCAAAATTTTTGTAAAAATAAAATAAAAAGATAAGATTAAATTATTTTAATGGAATATATTATTAATGTAAAATTATTCCGAACTAAATTTTTGAACTTATGTGTTACATTATACGTATTATTAAATTATTTTATACTTATTCTATAGGTATGTTATTTTATTGAAAAAATTTAAATGTAAATGTTAAATTAATGAATTATATTTATAAAATTTTATTAAGAAATTATGTGTTAACATATTTACAAAATTAAATACGTAAGATTTATTAAATTACGGAATTATATATTAATAAATTTTAAATATAATTCCTTAATTTGAGATTTATATAAAAAAAAATTAAAAAAAATTAACATATATAAAGTCTTGTAGAAGTAATTTTATTTACAAAATTGGAGTGAAACGACAAGAAAGAAACCTATAAATTTACCGTGATGGGTTACCGTACGGTGGAGCACGCACAGGCAGGAAAACAATGGCCGACAGCGACAGCGACAGCGACGAGAAGGTCTCAAGAATTGCTGTGACCATCGGCGAGGGTGAAAAAGCTTGCAAAATGCTAAGAACATCTAGGGTTTCAAGCTTACTAGCTAGGAATTTGAATGGATTCATCTGCCACCTGAACTTACTTTTTCTATAGATCTGGTATGTTGGAGAAGATCCGGAGGAGGAGGAGGAGGAGGAAGAAGAAGCCGTTATTATGCAAAATTTTCTTGGAGCAACTACACGTGTAGAAAGCTTTGTTTCTTCAAGGAAAATTATGGTGGAGCAAGCCAAGGTAACATAATATTAGTCCAGTTAAGAACAAAGTTTTTTGTAATTATTTTGAATTTTAGTTAGCAGCCTGATTTTCCGCAAGATTTCTGTGCTGTTTAATATTGAATTATTTTTTGTTTAGCCCAATTTTGTGCCCGTAAATTAGAACTGTGTGCTTTGAGTACTAATGTTTTGATCAAGAAACTTTATATATACACTCCCCCTGATAAGCCGAATTGCAGTTTGCTGAGTGATTTTGATATTAAAATTGTATGATATTCATATAGTACTGCTTCTTGCACCCTTCACAAAATTCTTTTGTCTATCTGATAAATTCTCTCCCAGACTTGCAATTATTCCTTTACCATGTGGTGGAAGAGTCTCTCTCCTTTTTTTTTTTCCCCCACAAGGTAGGGATAGATTCAAACTCGAGTAATTGAGTTGTAATAAAAGAGCCTCATCCCAGCTACATTCTCTGTTGTGATTGGTTTAGAAAAATGAGAGATTAGAGGAACTGGGAACCTTTAACAGATTTTGATAGTCCATTCTGTTGAAATGGATATGGTTATCATGATGAACATGTGGAAATTGGCACCACTACCCTTGTTGAGATAGAGTTTTGATGTAACTCAGTTAGCTGTTAATAATAACTGTTTTATGTTAAAAAACTTGTCCATAATTATATCATGAGACCCTTTTATGTAACTGCAAACAATTATGTGATCCTCTGTAATAACTTGTTGCCTTTCGGTTCACAGCTCATCAGCCTGTTAACCGACAGTAGATGGTGAGGTTTTCTAAGGGATTGTGATGGGTTTGACTTTGGTGAAAAACCCTAACTCACTATGCTGTTATTGCAAAGTGCAATGTCTTGAAAGTCGACAATAGATTGGGCATCATTATAGTTTAGTTATGCATTGTAATACTTTAGCTTATAAATTTCTAATGACAGTGTGTAAGAAAAAACAGAAGTTGAATTTAAATTGCAATAGAGTGAAATCACATGGGTGAATCTGTATCTTATAGATTATTTTTTGAAAAATATACAGCTGATGTTGCCTTTGGATTAGAATTCATTGATTGAACTGTAATTAGGCTCAAAATTTAAGGATGTGACTATACTTTCTCCATATGAAAATCACCAAACAGAAGCCAAAAAAGTGACACAGAGATTAAACCATCAAAGGCTTGAGGAAATCAAGAAGAAGAAGCAAAACACGAGAAAATTACAAAACAAAGAAGATGAGATAAAACTGAATTCCATCATTGAGAGCTATATAATAAAAAGGGCCCTTTTAATTAAGTCAGAGAGAGAGAGAGAGAGAGAGATTTAGGTCTTTTGAACAAGAAGTGGATTTAGAACAGTATGGATTGAATAAAGGAGGAGAAGCATGTGTATGACAACTCCAATGAAGCCAGCAGCTAAAGCTCCTGTTACTTGGTGACAGTATTTTGGCACTTGCCCACAGATGGGCAACCATCCTGCATTAGCATTCCCTTTCTTTCCCACTTGAGCTATTGCTAATGCTGCTGAGATGCTTGAAGTCAGTAACATTGTGAAAACCTGCACACCAGATGATATCAATTAACTAAT
Source organism: Carica papaya (assembly GCF_000150535.2). The sequence continues at coordinate 1,394,421 of NW_019014658.1, read as the reverse complement.
AATTACTATAAGTCAATAACACTGACAGTAATTCGCAGTCACGTCCAAGATTACCAGAAAATATGGTGATGTACTTTAAGAGTTTCATGATTTTCTTTGTATATATATATAGCTATTTTTATGCACAATATTTTCTTGACTTTTTCTTGGTTGTAAGGTTAGTACTTCTCTCTTTCTTTTTTTTGGTTGAGTGGTTAATACTATTCTCCATTTTAATGTCTTTTCTGTCTGAGTTATGGGTTTTTTTATATAGAGCTGAGGGGAAAAAGAAGGGGATAGATACCCAAAGTACCTGTACTTTTCAACAAATCTATATTGGCTCCTATAATAATTTTTGTTTCAAATACAAACTCATATTTTCATGTCTAAATTAGCCCCCATTGTTAACAGTGTATTTAACATTGTTTAATAGATTATCATGTGGCAGACGACGTTGCCAAGTAGACATTATATTTTAAAAAACAACTAGCATGTTTGCGATGTGACTGGCACACTGACCACTTTTGAAAACGTTGTCAGCATGGCTGCTATGCTTGCAGTTTTTATTTTCTTCCCTTTCTTCTATCTTTCACGCACGAAATTTCATTTTCCATATGACTTCTGAAAATATCTATGTAGCCACTCATTTGCCATGTAGATATCTATTAAATGGTGTTAAATGATACATTGTTAACGATAAAGATTAGTTTAGACAAATTTGAAAATACAGGTTGTATTTGAACAAAAAATTATTGCAGCAGTTAATATGAATTTTGAAAAAAATGCAGGTGCTTTTAGGGTATATATCCCGAAAAAAAAGTATGTTATTTCTTATCTGAGCTACTCAGGTCAAGTGGCATTGAGTGTCATTGGAGCACCCTTTCAAATGGGGTTCCAGCAATGGCCTAACAATGGCCTGGAAGCAAAAACTCCTCTTTGACCTGGTTCGTTTTACAGCTTGGTAAAAAGCAGCAATATAAAATACGCATATGTACATATATATATGCGTATAAACAGATGCATGATTGTTTATTTCAAGTAAAATAAACACATAACTGCATGATTGGGTTTGTATAACAGGAAATAAGCCTTGCAAGAGAAAAGAGAAGAGAATTTCAGGTTGTGTATAATTACCAAATCCAAGGCAACAACCAATCGCCAGAGCATGCTGTCTGTGGGAAGAAACAGAACCAGAAAACCATATACACTCACAATGGCATTGGCAATCATAAAGTACCTACATACACCAAAAAGAAAATCTCACAACTCATTTCAAAATAACAAAAAATACTACCATAGAATGTTAACCTCACATTGACCAAGTACATGAATCAATATTAACATTGCTTGTTACCACATGATTTTGGTATTGCAGATTTGGATGCCTAATTCACGAATATCAGACACAGGCCTATCCGAGAAAGACAATCAGAGAACTTACCTGAATGCCGGTGTGTCACTGTATTTTGCTTCAAGGGACACTGCAAAGAAAGAAGCTGTTTGATGGCTAGTAGCCATGATAATGGTTGCTGATAGAGTGGCGGCGAAGGCCATGAGTCTTAGCAGAAGGGTGCATATCCTCTTGGTTTTAGACATTGATGGGTGTTTAAATTTTTACAAAACACTTGGTGGGTATTGCAGAAAACTAGTTTGAGAATACACAAAGTCTATACACACACACCCACATACATATATATGTGGAATTGTTTGTGAGGAGGAGAATAAAGGCATGGCATTAGCATGAAGATATAAATGTTGGTTTTGTGTTGTTAGTTGAGATTCTCAATCACAGTCTACCTACAAGTAATTCTACTTTTATCTACTATGCTTGGACTTTGAATTGTATAAGCAAATCATTTTTGTCTTCTTATTGAAAGTCTTTTTCTTATGTGGGTAACCTAATGTATGTACACCTCAACAACTGTTTAAAAGAGGAAAGTTTGAATCCAGGTTAAGAAAAGGGCTGGCTGTGCTAATTAGGTAAGAATATTTTAGCATAACCATAATTTTGTTCTCTACTTTTTAAAGTAGTATGTAAGTATTTATTTAGTAAATACTTATACTAACCGAGTCCGAGGATATAACTAATTATACAAACTCCGTAGTTGCTCACAAAGATTGAACTGAAACTAAAAATTTTAAATTTAATTTAATGTAAAGGTTCTTCATGGATTAAATTCACAACCCTAGAAATAACAAGAGAAAAAATTTATAATTTAGCCTTATATAAAATTATAATGATTTGGAGCCAAGGAGTACCGGCCAGCGTTGCAAAAGCCTGGAAATTTCCCCTCAATCCAAACAAAAATGGCGCTCACATTTTCGCTGAACTCGTTCTCCAAAATCCCAAAACCCTCCCCACCAAAAACCCAAATCTTCAGTCTCTTAACCACAAACCCCAAAACCCATCTCAAATTTTCTCCAGTTCTCAAGCCATCCCCTCTCTCCCTCTTCACCACCCGCACCTGTAATGCAAAACCCACCATCAATCCCCTTCGGAAATCCACAATCCGGTGTCTTTTCACAGGCATCGTCGAAGAAATGGGCGAAATCAAGCAACTTGGTGTCGTCGATCATGGCGGGTTCGACCTGAAAATCCACGCGAAGACTATCCTCGAGGACGTGAAACTCGGCGACAGCATCGCCGTCAATGGAACCTGCCTGACGGTGACGGAATTCGACACCCAATTGAACGAATTCACCGTCGGATTATCCCCCGAAACGTTGAGGAAAACCTCGTTGGTAGAGCTCGAACCGGGTTCGTTGGTCAATCTAGAACGAGCGGTCCGACCGGTGGACCGGATGGGCGGGCATTTCGTGCAGGGGCATGTTGATGGGACGGGGGAGATAGTTTCGATGGAAGTGGAAGGAGATTCTTTGTGGGTCAAAGTCAAAGCTGACAAGAGTATATTGCAGTACGTGGTGCCTAAAGGGTTTATAGCCGTTGATGGGACTAGCTTGACGGTTGTGGACGTCTGTGATGACGGGAGTTGGTTTAACTTCATGCTGGTTGCTTACACGCAGCAGCATGTAGTGATTCCATTGAAGAAAGTTGGGCAGAAGGTGAATCTGGAGGTGGATATTTTGGGGAAGTACGTGGAAAGATTGCTTTCCTCCATGAAAGGTTAATGAAGGTAATGAGGTAACTGGTTTTCTGGCTTTTGATTTTACTGTGCCATTGATGTTGTTGTTTGTGGTAAATTTAGTTTATTGAAGCATGAATTTCTTGAGTTGCATTTTTTCACAAGGAAAGAATTCATTCACCAGATGACAAGGAGCCTGAGTTGTATAATCAGACATGAATGTTGGTTTTGTAGAGAGGCTGGATTGTGTTTTTTTTTTTTTTTAATAATCAGATGATTATTCTTTTTTAAAACTTTTGGTGTTAAAAGGTGGATGAATAGTATTTCCAAAATGTAGTTTACCAATTTAGGTAGAAGAATTTGTAGTAAAAATATATTGGTTAATCTATAAAGATCTTTTGCAGTTTTACATGGATCTTGGTTAATCTATATGATGTAAATATTGGTTAATCTATATGATGTAAACAATTTTGCTTTACATTTTCTCAAGATGGGTGAGAGTTGAACTTTGAGTTATTAAATCTCCAGTAAGGAAACCTCATGTCATATTTACTACATACTTTTGACAGCTTCCTCTAATCTCACTGTCAAGTTATCGCAGCATATTTATACTTGTGTGTTTGGTTCAACGACATTTCTGTTCTTTTACCAAGTTACTAGAATGGCCTTGACATTCCAGTTTTACCTTGAAGTTCTTATGGATTGATGTTTTATTTGTATATGGCTAGGTAAGAATAAGACTTCTACTAGCTTGGATTGAAAATGGATTTAGAAATGCTGTTCTCATTCTACCTTATCCTATCTCTGCTATTCTTTTTCAACTCTATTTCTTATTCTTACTACAGAAATTAACACTTTCAAACCATACATAGGCTTATTGTATGGGGTGCTACAGTGCTTCCATTATTCTGATAGATATTCCAAAACATATTTTTGAAATGAATGACCATACTATTCCAGAGATATCAACCCATCTGCATTTTTCTTCTTCACATTGATGATTCAGTTAGAGTGGATCTCCCTTGTTTTATCTTTTCTTTGAAGTTTTGAACATAAAATTGAATTGTCCAGCTTCCAACACAAAATTTGATCTTTGAGAATTTAGGAAGGTCATGGAACTGCTCTGTTTTTATCTTTGATAATCTGGATTCTGGACTCACATTGGCTTTTGTCCCTTGGTTTAAGATTGAGCTCAAAGTCTTATGGGTCCATATGATTTGTTTAGAAAAGAGGATTCTGTTAGATATTTTTAGTAAATTCCCAAATTTCCCACCCCACACATTAAAGTCGATGGGAGGAATCAAGGAGGTTTTGTAAAAAGCCAAACCATGGTTAAATTGGTTAGGTTTTGATTATCTGGCTTGTTCTGGGATTTCTTGGCTTCAGTTTCCTACATCGTTCTGGTTAAACTTATTAAGATATTCGCTCTGGGTTTGAACCTTGATCTGGAACTGCTCATTTATAATGTGTAGATATATCTCTTATAGCAGGGAAATGGAAAAGAGGAGACCTTGCTTATAGATATATAGTTGTTGTCTTCCTTCTTTTAAGTGCTTTAAGGTTTTTGTTACATTAGGCTCGATGTTCTTACCTTACCTACGAGGTTCTAACGATGGTGTTTCGGAGGTTATCGTTTCTAACATCATTAACGTTAGATTACTGCATAAATTTTCGAAGTTGTTGAATTATTATGAAATGCTACAAATGGTTTGAGTTGTCCTAGGAAAGATGAATCAAACATCGTCTTCCTAAACAGCAGAGCTTTTCGATTCACTTCACCATCACTCACTATTAGCTAATAACAGAGGAGGAAATGCAGGAGTAGATTATCTTTGCAAGTCTATGTTTGAAATAAATATAAGAATTTGTTTGTAAGTCTGAAACTTATTTTAAGAATATAAGAAATAAGCACTTTATTTAATGTAGGTTCTTATTTTTTAAATCTCATTTACTTTTTAAATCTATGTAAAGTTGACAATAAATATATAATAATTACTTTTTTCTTGTA
>NW_019014658.1:1334809-1351044 GCF_000150535.2 Carica papaya | reverse complement strand
TAGTAAATTAGATTGGCGAAATCTGTCGATCGAAGAAGATAACACGGTCGTTTTGAGGAGTTGCATGTGCATGGCGGATACACTACGCTGCTTTGTAACAGCTGCCAGTAGCCGCCGCCGGAAGGGATGATACAGAGGGATGGTTGGATTAAGGAGATGATTATGATTAGAGACTTAATAAATAAGATTAAGTAATAGGAAGAAGGTGATATTGAATTACTCATTCTTGTGCTTAATTTCTATCTATCAGAAATTTATTTTTGCTAATTAATATATATATATGTTTGATTTTTAATTTAAAAAAAATGAAAAATCAGTATTTTTTAAACTTTTTTTATTTCAAAAAAATAGTTTAATAAAAAATTAAGATAATCTAATTACATTTAAACACCTAAATAATAATTACTTTTGATAATTAATTATAATTTTTATTTGGGTTAAAGTAAAATTTTATGAAAAATAAATATATGTTAATTTTTGGAAGATAATTTAATTAATTATGATCCAAAAGCATGAAGAAATTAATATGAGGTCACACTTATGTTAATTGTCACCTAATTAACTTTAAAACATATTATACTTGTGACTAAACTAAAAATTCTCATACTAATTAAATGCCTAATCATCTTTGATTTTCATACTATTTTCTCAACAAGAGATGATGGCATCACCATATTCACTTAATTAATTATATGTTTATCATATACATTATTGTAATCATATATCTTTATATTTAAATTTTATATTAATATATTATTTTTTAATGTAAACATTATATATATATGACACTAATCTTATAATATTAAACATTATTGATAAAAAAAAAATAAGTAACAGTCTGAACTCCAATATCGGTATATACACGACGGTTGTACAATATTAGAGTTTTGTATCGTTATAAATTATTTATTAATATATTAATAATATTTTTAAGTATTAATTATACTAATCGATAAAAGTATATTAAAAATAATATTTTTATATAAATTATTATAAACACCAAGATAAAAGATTATTTATCAATTGATATATATATTAATAATGCTTTTAATATAAACATTAAGATAAACTAAACCTTATTTTATTGATTATATTAATAAATACAAAAACTTAATATAAATACTAATTAACAAATAATATATAAATATTATTAAAATGATATTGTTATAGTATCAAATACTAAGGGCAAATTATAAAGTGCTTCTTGAATTTTACTGGGTCCATTAATTTTAAAAATTAAAATTCAATCTTTATAATTTAAATAAATATTAAATGAATCGAATTTAATACTGCTTTCAGACATTAAAATTATTATTAAAGTATAAATTAGTCTCTTTTTTTTTTGGGACAACATACAAAAGAATTTTTGTAAAAGATAAATACAAAAATCTTGAGAAAATTGAAAAAAATTTTATTGAAATTTTCAAGAGTTTGTTTTACTCCTAAAAATACATGACGAATCTCTAAACTTTAATCCTATCTTTTCCTATCTAATTAACGACATCGAGAGATTGTCCGAATACTAATTTTTATGCAAGAGTGGACCCAGATTGGTCACGTAACATATTTTGAGTGGGTCATCATTCACAATAGACGTGGCATCTGATATGGACTTTCTAATTGCTATAACATAAACCGGTCAAATTAAAAAACTAATCAAGATAAAAAAAACAAAACTTATCCACCTATGTTAACTCTAAAACCCTAAATTCTAAATTCTCACGCTCTCATTAGAGTAATTCTTTATTTTTGTAATCTCTATTTGGAGCAGTGTTCCTAATATTGGTTCAGTTTAAAAGGGCCCTTGAGAATGCCAAAGTTAATGGTAGGAACAATGATATTCCTACTCTGTCTCCATACCTTCCTTACAAGAATAATGTCAGCTTCTCGTAGTCATTTCTTCCTCAACCAACTCAAGCTTGCCATCTTAATGCCAATCACGTCGACAAGATCACAATCGTCAATAATGCCACTATTGTTGCATCTATCATTCTCTAATGGGTTGTTTGGGCCTTCGTCGAAGGTAAGTTCCAAAAATGGGACATCATAGTTATGTTGCATTACTCTTAAGATGTTAAAAAGTATATAAAGACCTATTTCAAATATAATACCCGGATTCAGAATTTGATTTAAAATTAATTTTAAAGTTTAAAAAATGTATAAAAATATAATTTTTAAATTTATAAATTTTTTTAATATAAAATTAGAAAAAAAATAAAATTAAAAATAATTTTAAAAAAAATAGGTAAAAATTTGGATTCTAATGGTATTTTTTTAAAAAAATAAAAAATTGGGAGTCAAAACATAATTAAAAAATTGCACCACATAAGACTACCCAGTCAGCAGCCCCGACGAACTGGAGCGTGCCTCGTGGCAAGGCACGTTGACTTTGTGCCACGCTGGCAATCCGTGTACCAACGATCGGACGGCCTAGATGCGTTCCCGTACGCGTGGACTGTCCGGATCCATTCCCTCTTCATGTGCGATCAGATGGTCGCGATTAAATACAATGAACGGTCTAAATTCGTTTTCTCTTTAAACGCGATCATATTATCGAGATCAAATCGTGATGAACGGTTCAAATTTATTTTTTCTTTAAATACGATCGGACGGTCGAGATCAAATGCGATGAATGGTTCAAAGTTAAGGGAGACAGGTGTAAATATTTCGCATTACATCGAATCCAAAACCTAGCCGTCAGCCTCTCGCTATAGAAGAAGAACCAGTCGCTGAAGAATGGAGCCAACCGCCGCCCACCGCCGCACCAGAGTCACCTCCGACCGTCAAAAAAGGTAAAAATTCTCCTATCCGCTCGAAATTTGATTTGAAACACTCTTATTGTAGCGCCCGGACCGAGGAGGAAAAAAAAAAGTCACGTCGGCAGCCACGTCAGCAGGCCCGGTCAGCAATCCCGGCCAACCGGGACCTGCCACGTGGCAAAACCACGTCGTGCCAAAAAGGGCCACGTTGGCGATCCGCGTGGGCGCGATCGAACGGCCCAGATCAAGCATACGATCGGACGGCCCAGATTAAAACAAAATGGACGGCTGAGATCAAAAGGCAAGGGGTTATAAATAGAACCCCCACACCAGACCACAAACCCTAGCCGCCTGCCACTCGCTGGAGAAGACGAACCAGAAGCCGGCCGCCGCCACCCGCCGCCGCACCGGAGGAACTTCCGACCGCCGATCGAGGTAAATTTCGTACCCCCGACTCGTTTTTCCACGCTGATTCCTCCTGTGGCCAAATCGGAGCCAAAATCCCGGCCAAACGGCCGGAATGCACGGCCGAAGCCCAGCGGCGCCGCCGCGCCCTTCTCGGTTTTTGCCTCCGATGAGACCCTTCCCGGCCTCCGTTTGATGTAATTTTTATATCACCGTGATCACCACTCTTTTCTCTACAGGTTGACCGGAGCCGAATCACCAAAACACGAACCTCGCCGGAGAGCCGCCGCACCCGAGAGCGCCACCGCCGGTAAGCTCCGTTTTTCCGTGATTTTTTGGCCCCCCGAGGGCCCTAGGGTTGTTTTCTCGCAGGGACCGATGCGAGTATGGTCGAATTCGGCCGGAAACGGCCGAAAACAGCCAACCCGAGGCGAATCGCCGTTGCCAGCGGCGGCGCCGTCGCCGGAGCACGGCGGAGTTGCGATTAGGGCCGAAAGTGGCCCTGGGCCTAATTTGGGATTTTTTTGGAACACGTGCAGGTACCAGTAGTGCGTTTCAGTTCCCCGAGAAAAATTCAGGGAAAATTAGGGACAGCCTGCAAGCGCACTGTGAAGCCGTGTTCGGACCCCGAAACGAGTAAGGACCCCTCACCCTATTTCCTATCACGGTTTTAAAGTTCAATAAATGATAAAACGGTATTTCATGAATCAACGAATGTGTGAAATTGCTTAAGGTCGCTAATGGAGCCCGAGTCTAGTGTGTTTGTCGGTTAATTGTTATTTGGCCTGTTTTACAGTTTTAAACATAGCATGAGATTCAATGTTTTCATTTTATAGTTTCGTGTGCATGTTTTACTGTTTTATTGATTATGGATTAAATGACCGGGATATTGATGCTGTATGTTGTCTGCTTAGCATAAATTATCGTTTTGCTTGCTTGTATGTGGATTAATGATGCTGACTGAGGAAAAAGAGAATGAACAATTATGTAAATGGATAATGGTATAATGTGGTCAGTCTGACTAGATATCCTGGGAGATGGTGGACGGACCGGGTCCGTAGGGAACCCTACCGGGATTGTGGTCTCCCATACCGAACGGGGTATGGAGATCTTATGTGTTTTAGCGCCCATACCGGACAGGGTATGGGGACGGCCCGTTTCACCCTCATACCGGACGGGGTAATGAGGTCTATGGTTTGGCGCCCATACCGGACGGGGTATGGAGACGGCCCTGGAATTTGATTTCAAGTGTTAAGGATTAACGGGTAGCGGGACCCCTATGGATCCCCATGGATACTAGTGGGCTGGTGAATTAGGAAAATATGTTGTGTAACGATTGAATTACGAAAAGTGTGATAGGTATTATGTTATACAGTTCATATATATGTTTCCATGATGATGATGATGTTATTGCTTTCGTATATTGTTTTATGAATTTCACCGAGGTAAGTAAATGGTAAAGGTTTTATTTATCGATAAAAGGATTTGTTGTAAATTATGCTCTATTGGTTGTTTTGTGTTTTCTACCCACCTTTACCTCCGTGACGGTGAGATATCGTGATGTCTTTACTGGGCTAGTGTAGCTCATTCCTTATTTAATCATTTCAGATCAAGAGGACATCGTTCCCGAGCCGATTCCGCAGGAGGACGACGAAGGGGACGCCTAAAGACTCCATAGTCACATTCGTTGTTTTTACTTTCAAGTTTCTCCTTTAGGTAGTTTAATCTTTTATATTTTGTGAGCACGTTTTCGGTTTCAGTGTAAGGGATGTTATTCAAATTTTGACATCGCTTCCGCATTTGATATTTTTGAATATAAAATTCCATTTTAAATTTCCGGGGCTGCTACACTTATGCCCAAATCGGGGCAAAAGAAATGACGAATGAGTCAGAAACTGTGGGTAAAGTTCGAAGTATCGCTACGGGCAAAACACAAAATGGCCTCTGATGAGCCTCTTCTCGTTTTTCATTTCCCGTTTCGTGTAATTTTTTTATCATTGTGTTCACCGTTCTGTTTTCTATAGGTTGATCGAAAAAAAATGTCTAACCGCGAAGGTAAGCTAGTGGAGTTGCTACACTAAAAAATTCAGCCGCCGAGGCCTTCTAACATGTTTTCTCACAGAGATATGTATAAAATCGACTGAAACCGACCAAAACTAACCGAAAGCGGCTAGGTTGAGGCAACCGCCGCCGCGGGCAGTGGTGCTACAGTGCCAGAATTCCGAAATTGACTAAAAAATATTTTTAACACCGATTTTAAATTTTTTAGAGTATTTTTAGATACGTGAAATGTGTTTTAATATCTGTAGAAAAATTCAGAAAACTCAGGGATCGCCAGTAGGTGCAGTAGAAAGTTTGGTATTTTTCACACCGATTCGGGTAAGAATCCTTCACCTTATTCCCTATTATGGAATTGAAGTTTAATTATCAATAATACGATATTTTGCATAATTTAAAAAAAATAGAATTAATTAAAAATTACTAATGAAGTCAGAACCAGTTATTTATTATTGTTTGTCCTGTTTAACCGATTGTTTGATTTTACAACTTTAAATGCATGATAATATACTAGAATTGGTAAAATGATTCAGTTGTATTTCCTTGATGCATATATTATTTGTCTTATGTTTATTTACGGTTAAATTTTGAAACTGAAAATTAAATATAAACAAAAAATTGATTGGTTAAATGAATGAATGAATGGTAGTATTACTAGATATCTTGGAAGATGGTGGACAGACCGGGTATATAGAAAACCCTACCGTAAACGTCGTCTCATACCAAATGAGATATCGATAATTGGTATTTTTGGTGCTCATATCGGACGGGGTATGAGGACGACTCGTTTCACCCTCATACTAAACGAGGTATTGAATGATGGTATTTTTGGTGCTCATACCGGACGGGATATGAGGACAGCCCGTTTCACTCTCATACTGAATAAGGTATTGAAGGATGATATTCTCGGTACTCATATCGGGTAGGGTATGGGAACGGCCGGTTAGTTGACAATGTTGAATAATAGTTCACGCGTAGACATCCCTATGGGCCTCTAAGGATACCAGTAGGCAAATAAAGAGGGAAAGTTATTATTTTTGCTCTCTTGAATATGAGGTTGTAATGTTATTTGAGTTGTTATCTTTGTAGGTCGATTTTGAAAATTTCGTAACAGTAAATATATGTGATATATTGGTTTTCCTTATGATAAATGAACTTACTTAAATCAAGATCTCAATTGGTTATTTTTATAATTTTTACCAATCTTCAGTTTATTATCTTTATAGGTCGATTTTGGAAATCTCGTAACGGTAAATATATGTAATATATTAGTTTTCCTTATGATAAATGAATTTACTTAAATTAAGAGCTCAATTAGTTGTTTTTATGATTTTTACCAATCTTCAGTTTCTATATCGGTGAGTTGCGCGATATTCTTACTGAGTTAGTGTACCTCACCATTTCATTAACTATTTTAGATCAAAATGACTAAAACCCAGATCTCGATCAACAAGAGAATTGTAAATAATTCACCACCCGAACTTTCTTTAAAAGCTAGTGAATGTTGTCTTATAATACTCAACATATTGCTTTTTATTTATTATTTCCTTGATTTTATTTATTTTTTTAGAATAGATCATTCTTGTGATCCTATTGGGTATTCTAAATTATTGTGTAAGGAATGTAAAATTCTAAACTCTATTATTTCGCTTCCGCATTTAATTCATAACTTTATTTTCTTTTAAATTTTGGGTATTTACATCACAAGCATTGACAATAACGTGACTGAAGTCTAACTATTTTTTTTCAGTTGCTTCTGCTAATGAAATTATGGTTCAATTGAAAATGACCCTTGAAAATACAAGAGTAATCATAGGAAAGTTAATGAGAGCGAATAGGAAGAATCACACCAATAAGATTGCAATGAGGAAGAAAATGTGAAATTTGAGAATTTAGGATTCTAGGGTTTGAATTAGTGAATTGGTTTAGTTTTTTTTTTTACTTGAATCGATTTTTTAATTAAACCAATTAAAATGTAGTATATGACGTAACCGACAACCTACTCAAAATGTGGTAATGATCAATGACTAAAATATTTTTTTTTTCGAAATATAGAACCAAAATAATAAAAAATAAATAAATAAAAAGACTAATTTTAATATTTTAAAATAGTACCGAAGTCAAGTTAAAACTTCATCATATTACATAAACAAAAACTTAAAACGGAAAGAACCCGATGATTATTCATCATGCAATCAACAACATCACTATTTTGTTAAACCAATTTTTTTTTTTCCTTCAGATAAACTGTCACTTTAATTATATATTCTCTCATTGGTTACTGCATTCATAATCTCTAACAAAATCAAATTTATTGAATCTACTCCTATCATAATTAATTGGGCAAAATGGATTCATATGGTAGAAGTTACAAAACTAGAAAGGTATTTGAGAATGGTGGATCAAAGTGAGATGTGTTGGATATTCAACATGCTAAAGAACTTTCATAGGGAAGAGAGAACAAAATTAAATATTTAGAATTAAAGTGTAACGTTCACAGTAATGGGAGAACTAAATTAAATATTTATTCTTAATTATATGATTATTTTTTTTTTACTTATCGGGTATAAATCTTGTATATGAAGATAACCATTTCTGTAATACAAGCAGCTAAGAATCTTGGTTTACAGTGTTTTCAGTCCACAGTTTTTGAGTTTTCAGTCTCCATCTCTGGGTTTTACTCGAACAAAGAGGAGGAGGAATTTTTAAACTCTTCTCGGTGTCAAACACCCAATTCCTCATTTCTCACTCTCTTCAATGGCTACCCTCCCTTGCTCTACGCGCTACCCAATTTCTCTCACACAGGCAATGATGGCATCTTCTGTGAAAGCGACTGTTATTCCTGGTGTTCGGGGATTTGGGTCTTTTCCGAAATTCAAAGGGTTGAGGATCCGATACCCTTTGAAGTCATCGCTGTCTTCTTTGAGGTCGAGGAATCCTAGGGTTTGCAGACAACGAGGAGGCATTGTCTGTGAAGCTCAGGAGGTTGCTCTTGATAGTATGTCCTTCCTCCCTTTCTATCAACTCAATTTTCTCTATTCTTTAATTTCTCTTTCTCATTTATTTGATAGTTATGTTGGTTCTATCTCCTATTTTCTGTTTGTTTCCATTGCAAAAAACAAAAACAAAAAAAAGGATAAAGTGTTGTTGGGTTCAAAATAGTGAAATATATTACATGGGATATGCTCCAAAAGGGATGACCCTGAATTTGTTTTGAGTTGTGAATAAATGCAGGATGCTGCTAGTGTAGGTGAACAATTTAACTATGAAGATTGTGCGTAGTACTGGAACTATTGCTTTGGGAAGGAGAGGGGATAGAGAAGGCTTGTCTCTGTCTTTGTTTTTGATCCTTCTGTATATTTTATACTTTATGGAGGTAAATGTCTGGAGCTATATTGAAATGCAGCTGAAAGTTGGAGTTCACATGGACAGGATGATTCTCTATTTTCCTTGTCATTAGTCATAATGTGTATTCTCTGGGTGCAGGTTTTGTTCTTATTCTTCTTTCACAGATTGGAAGTTAGGTTATTGGGAGGTTAGCAAAGAACTAGGCACCAAGTTTAATTAAGAATAGTATGATTCTTATCTGAAAAAATGCACCTAGTACATTGTGGTCTCCGTAATTCTCTTCACGTTTTAACCTGCATAAAATTTGAAATTATGCCATGCCAAATTTTCTTATCTATTGATTTGGTTATTCCTCCTATATTGTTAGATTAAGATATACATGGTGTGGTATGGATCCATGGAATTATGTCAGCCTTAAGGAGGAAAAGAAAGAATTGTTAATGCAGCTTGGTTGGATGTTTTCGCTCAAGCTGGGTTTTGATTTGGTTCAGTCAACTAGTCCATCAGAGTTCAGCCCCTTTTTGTGTTTAGTGACATCAAGCTTGTCGGCTAACTCTAAGGCAGTACCCCTCCTATGTAAGAATAGTGCAAAATTATTTCCCAATAAATGGTAGTGATGAGAACTTATTCCCATTCTTTCCTTGTCACCATGTATTTCAAAAACTAAGGTACTTCTGGCAGATTAAATTGTTCTTTCCCAATGCTAATAGAAAGACACATGCTATTGACTTCTATTGCCTCTTCAATGTCGGATCATTTGCGAATGATAGTTAAGATTTAGGTTTGGCTTGTTCTGTTTGTGATTGGAGAGGAATGATTTTTTAGAGAAGTACACCTGATTTAGCTAGAGGTATTGAGAAAATTTCAATAAGATTCAATTTGTTTGGGCTTGTTGCTGGTTTCAGTTTAAGTTAAGTTTCAGTGTAAAAGAAACCCTCCAACTTCTCCACTCAACTTCATTATAATTTTTTTAGTCTCATGACTAGTCATTCTAGAGTGAAGAAACATTAGCTTTAGATATAAACAAGAGAATAAGCCCAAGCAAACATTAGTTGATAGCAGTTCCCAGCTAAGCTTCTAGGGTGAGCGGTTATTTCTGGGACTCCTCCCTATCGCTTTTGTGTAAGCTGACGCCAGCATCTGAGAATCAGTAAGATCTAAGCTCTGTCCAGCATCTGAGGTAGTGGAGCAAGAAGATAGTAGATATTTTTTTAATCGAAACTTTGGGATCTAAACCAAGGTTGTTATCCTATTGATCATCTCTTGACCTCTCCCGAGGAGGAGGCTCAGGTTCAAGCACTGCAGGCTACAGACCTGCTTTACAAAGAAAAAGCGTGGTACCTCTTCTGGTAGTTTATTTCATGATCTCATCTCCAATTCAACTAAATGCAGTTGGATGAAACCAGTTGCAATTTAATTGAAATCTGTAGAACTTATGATCATAGATATCATGCTACTGAAGGTATTCGGTTGCATGCAAAGAATGAGAATTCTTTCCATTCTTTATCTGGCCCTTCTTTTTAGAGCCTATAACCCATATTGGTGTAGCAAGGGATGTTAAAGCTGTTCTACTTTGCCTACTTGGCAATCCTTCTTTACCTATGAGGAAGATGTACTTGATTATTCTGTATAAGAATGATTATTGATGTGGTTAAATATCTTTTGTGCTCATGGAAAGTTGTCTTCTGTCAAATTAGAAGCCTAATTTTTTTCTGCATAGCCATTTGTGTAAGTATGATGGCAGATTTGTCGGAAGCAACTGAACCATTATCTTGCTGTCCTCATGCATGAACCCTAAACCCTAAACCCTAAACCATTATCTTGCTTTAAGGGATAACAATTAGAAAATAATGTTTTAATACAGATAAAGTTGCTTTCTAAAATTGGGGGCCAATAGTTGGTTGTTTGATTGATGTGGTGGTTCTGGAACTCAAATGTATCCGTAGATTGCTTCAGCGGGTTTTTCACATCTAGAATGCACAGGGTTAGAAATAGAAGCTGGTTAGATAAAGGGTGGTGGAAACAGAGCTTTCTTCATTTAGAATCTTTCAGTTAATTTTTAGATTTCTCTTCTAGATAAGTTATATGCCTTCTCTTGATCTTTTAGTAACACAGAGCAGTGCCCTATATTAAACTTAGAATATTGGATTTCCTGTGAGCTTGCTTAGACTTGAAGGGTGTAGAAGACTGAAGTCTGATTTTGGAGTTGATGAAGTGGGATAATACCAGAGGAGAGTGTCTCAGGTACTTATATGATTCTCTATCCCATGCTTCGAACATAGAGAATGTTTTTGTTTTCCTCTTCCATGTAACTTGTTTACCTCAAGTCAATTGCATTTCAGACAATGTAGAATTTGATAACCTCTTTGCCTCAGCTTATTATGTAAACTGGTCAATGTCACATGAGCACCATAAAAATAAATCTGATGGGACCATGGCATGATTGCACTAATTCTACCAAATTAAGTTATGATATCTTACATAGTGGTCAGTGGATGATTATAGATCCTTCTAAGAAGGAAAAAGGAGAGGATAATAGATCATCCTTGGTGCCCTTGTTGTAATATTTCTTTTCCTTCTCAAAAATAAAAATTTGCTATCCAATCTCTTTGCAAAACAGCTGAAGCAAAACCCTGAAAAAATTGCTCCTTTCCGGAGCATTAAACTCTCCTTTCAATAAGCCTTAGATAGAATAAGAAATAAGGGACTTCAAGAATAGGAGAAGGGCCCATTGCACACCAAAAATGTCAAACGACCTAAACCTTGGCTAAACATTGTTCTGTTTGGGATGTGATGCACCATCTATGCCGTTAGGCCTTAGGTATAGGAAATAGGGAAGGTTTTTTTCAATGTTTTAACAACCACTCTTAATTAAGATCATCTGTTGGAAAAGATATTTCAGAGTGGGTCAAGGTTTAAATTTTTGCATGGAGGTATATGAAAATGAAATATGGGAATCTTTTAACAGGTTAGCAATTAGTGTTGTTCATGGTCCTTTGCTTTTACAATCATATTTCAGTTGGGGAGTCAATCAATATTTGAAGTTTTTGGATGGACTATTTGTTTGAAAGTAAAACAAAGAACTTGTTGAAGTAGAAAGGGTCCAAAAAGGTATTTTGTCCTGCTTTTGACCAATCAAGTTCTGGATGATTTTTCTTCTGGATCTAGAAAGAGTTTAAAATATTAGGTTGAAAATTCAAGAGGTCTTGTAATGAGATCTAGTAATCTGTAAGAGGTAACGACTTTTTGCCTTAAATTTTTTATTTTGATGATTACTTGTATTGCTTTAACTTTATATTTAATTTTTAGATGGTTTAGAATCTGTCTTTTGAACTTCCTGTTGGAACTAAAGAAGAGCGAAAAAATGAGAATAAACACAGGAGAAAGGAGAAGAACATTAGATATTGATATGATTTTCTGATCTGAATTTTCAGCCAACTGGTTTGCCTTTAAATAGATAAATTACATAAAACAATAGATACAAATTCCTACTTTTCGTCATCTTCGATAATAGTTACAATCTCTATAGGTGAAGTTTATTATTTATCATCTTCCTAAAGATAGATAAAATCTCTATAAACGAGATTCATCACTTATCTGTTTGTTGGAGAATATATAATTTAAATTAACTGAAATTTTGATAAAAAATAAATGTTAAATTTATTTAACACTTCCAGACAAGTGAATCATGTATGATGTATAATTTTCAGTGACTTGGATTTTTCCTGTAGCAATCTCACATCCTACAGAAAAATGTGGGGAGGGTATTCTTTCCCTTCTCTAACTACACTCAATACTGGGTTGATTGATGAATGCGTTAGTATCGTATAATTTGCTGAAGTTGCGAGATTCACCACATGGTATAAATTAAAACTAACATATGTCATTCCGTTGTTGTTTTCTTTTTTTTTTCTACTTTTGCAGTTCCGAATGTTGATGATTCAACGTGGCAATCACTAGTTCTTGATGCTGATGGCCCTGTGCTAGTCGAGTTCTGGGCTCCTTGGTGTGGACCTTGCCGTGTGATCCTCCCAGACGTAGCTGAACTAGGAAAGCAATACGCTGGAAAACTGAAGTGCTACAAATTGAATACCGACGAAAGCCCATCAATCGCAACCCAATATGGGATCCGGAGCATCCCAACTATCATGATATTCATCAAGGGCGAGAAGAAAGATACGATTATTGGCGCTGTTGGGAAAGCTACACTCGCTGCGAGCATCGAGAAATTCCTGTAGATGACAGTAGATTTCTTTCCAATATATTATCAAGTCCATGTTCTTCTTCTCCTCCTATTTCCTTTACATTGTATGTTCATAAGTGATGTTGACATACTTCAGCCTCTCCAACAATAAAAATGTTAGCTTTTGGCAGGCCTAATGAGTTGTTCTGTAATTCTTTTTCAAATGTGTGATTCCAAAGTTTGACTCCCAGACTGAACAATCTTCTTCTCCAACCTAACAAAATTTTACCTTTCTAACATTTTTTTTCAAATCTACAGTTTTTGAAATTGATACAATGAAAGAAATTATTTTGACTTCGAATCTTGCTTGTACCGAGAAAATTTCTTCTCATCTCGAACTTTTAATCATACGGGTATGATAAAATAATATAATCTACAAATGTTAATTTCAGTTATTTGAGAAATGTATCTTCTATTATTTAACTGAATGATTGATGTTTTTTCTTTTACGTGTAAAGTCTTAGTTTCGAATCGAAACTCTTATTATATATTATATGTTGTATTATAATTAATATATTAATATTTTTTAATTAATAAATATTTGAATTTATTTATAACATGATCTTGATGGATGTCAATCAGGTCATTAAGAATGGAAATCATTAACTACATGATTCCTAAACCTATACATACATAGATATATAGATATGAATTAGTGATTACTATGATAATGATTGTCTAACTAAGGGACAATAGTAATCTTAAGTAGTGTTAAAATTAATCTAATAATTTGAAGTTAATTATAAAATATAATTTTGATATTGCTGCTTAACTAAGTATATTCATAGAACTAAGCCAACCTAATTAATTAAAGATTAAGATGAACTTTACCTTAATCTTGTATCTTAATCTTGTGGGAACTTTAATTTTATCTTAAACCATATCAAAAACTCAATTGTAAAATATATTTTACTAATAAATAATAAAATAATTTTAATTTATGGAAGAAATTAAAATAAATTAAGAAAAGGGAGGAAAGTATTAATAATTTATTTTATTAAAGTGGTTTAATAAAAAATTAAATTATCATTATATATATATATAAGATAATATTTCTGGATATATGGCTTGTCAGCTTTCAGGTGTAGCGGTGCCTCATTGTCCACTATGATTCGCCAGGCGCCGCCCAATGAATGCTTGCCACGTCATCTCCTCTTATTGATAATTTTCATAATTTTATAATTCAATATATTGTAAATTATTAGAATTGTTTAATTACACATTTTTTATTGATAATATAATAAAATTTTAATTTTATAAATTTTTGATAATTTAAATTTTAATATTTATTATATAGATAATATTTTAAAATTTTTATTATATATAGAAAAATAATATATATATATGTGTGTGTGTGTGCGTGTGTTATATCATTTCACATGGATGGTCCAAATAGGTGTTAAGGAGAAAAATATAATTAAATAATTTAAGCGGGTGTAATGGCAAAATCTTTGTCATGGTATTAATGGGGAGAGAGAAGAAGGGAAAAATTAGGGTAGGCTACGGGATAGGGGAGAGAGAAATTGTGACGTCTCCACTAACTCCCGCAAATATTCTCATTCTACCCTTTTCTTTTTCTTCCTCATATCGCAATACATACATATATATATATATATATTTGTATATAGTATATCATCTATGTATGAGTGATGATGGTATATGTAGAAAGATTTATGTGGCAACAATGTGAAGAACTTGTGTTAGTTATGAATATTAAGTAATGTATCGTTCTAAAATTTAGTTGAGATTAATTTTAAAATTTAAAAATATATGTATAAAAATATAATTTTTAAATTATAAATTTTTATTTAATTTAAAATTAAGAAAAAATAAGTAGAGAATGAAATTAAAAATAATTTTAGAAAAAATAGGTAAAAATTTAGATTCGGAAAGTATTTTTGAAAGAAAAAGTACACTGACTCGATGCCACGCGGGAGACCACACTGGCAATCCTCGTGTCTGTGATCGGACGGCTTAGATGCGTTTCCGCGCGTATGGACGGTCCGGATCCATTCCCTCCTCAGATCCGATCGGACAGTCGCGATTTAACGCGATGAACGGTCCAGATTCGTTCTCTCTTTAAATACGATCGTACAGTCGAGATCAAATCACGATAAACGGTCCAGATTCATTTTCTCTTTAAATGTAATTAGACGGTCGAGATTAAATGCGATGAATAGTACAGATTTAAGAAAAACGGGTATAAATATCTCGCATCACACCAAATCCAAACCCTATCTGCCAGCCCCCCGCCGGAGAAGAAAAACTAATCATTAGAGAAAGGAGCCGATTGTTGCCCACCGCCGCACTGGAACCACCTCCAACTGCAAAAAAAGATAAAAAAAAATTCTCCTATACGCTCGAAATTTAATTCCAAACACTTCCATGACCAAATCGGAGCCAAAAGAATGGTGGATGAGCCGAAAATCGCGGACAAAGTCTGAAGGCGTCGTTGCGGGCAAAACCCAAAATCGCCTCCAATGAGCCCATTCCTGTTTTCCATTTCGTGCGATTTTTCTATAATTGTGTTCTGTTTTCTACAGATTGATCGAAGAAAAATATCTAGCCACGAAGGTGGTAAAGCCTCTGCACCGAAAAATTTCACCACCGGTAGGTTTTTTTTTTGTTTTATTTTTTTCGACAAACTAAGACCCCATAACATGTTTTCTCAAATGGATGGATATAAAATCGGCCGAATCGGCAAAAACTAGCCGAAAAATGGCCAGACCGAGGTAAACCACCGTGGGCGACGGTGCCACCATGCCGAAATTTTGAAATTGGCCGGCAAAAAAAAAATTTAACACCGATTTTGAATTTTTTGGGGTATTTTTAGGTATGTAAAGTGTGTTTTAATCTCCGCAAGAAAATTCAGGAATTCTAGGGACCGCCAGTAGGCGTAGTAGAAAGTTTGGTATTTCGGACTCTGATTCGGGTAAGAATCTCTCACTTTATTCTTTGTTATAGAATTAAATTTTAATAATCGGTAATATGGCATTTTGTGTAATTTTAAAAACTTTGAGAATAATTACAGATTACCAATGGAGTCGGAAATCGATTAGTCATTTATTTATTGTTCTGTTTAACTGATTGTTGAATTTACAACTTTAAATACATAAATGATATACTGGAATGGTTGAATGATTCAGTTGTACTTTTTTGATATATATTGCTTGTCTTGCATGATTCACAGTTGAATTATAAAATTAAAAATTAATATGTAAAGAAAAAAAATGATTGGTCACGTGAATTTATGAATGATAGTATTACTGGGTATCTTAAGAGATGTTGGACGGACCGAGTACATAGAAAATTCTACCGTGAACGTTACCTCATACCGAACGAGATATCGAGAAATGGTATTTTTAGTGTTCATATTGGACGGAGTATGGGGACGGCCTGATTCACCCTCATACCGGATAGGA
>NW_019014658.1:1311496-1323297 GCF_000150535.2 Carica papaya | reverse complement strand
CTAAGTTCCGAGAATAAAAGTTAATCTATCATCAACAGTTCATTGATTCACAACACACGTGTATGTTCGTGATGTAAATTCATGCATGCTTCTCTATTAGACAATAAGAACATACACTAACCCACGAGAGAGACACCTACTATGTGTTTCTCTATGTACCTATTTTTATAACCTCATTACTAAGCACTATTTCAAGAGAATTGTGAAATTCTCTATCTAGAGTAAAATTTACTCTTTCGTCATGACTTATATGCATCTGTAATATAAAATTGAAGTAATTTTAGAGTTGACACTGTTTCTTGTAACTAAGAAATTGATAGGAGAAGTCAAATTGAATGAAGTGTAAAATCGATTACTAATGTTAGATCGAGTTTTCTAAACTGTAATGTAGAAACCCATACTGGATTTTCAGATTGGAAAGGAGAATGGATACCAACTACGCAATTCTTCAAATGTTGAGGATCTTTCATCCATTCATTACGCGCGCCACTCATTTTATACACATATATATATATGAATTTTAATACAATGGATGAAAATTTATATCGGAAAAAATTTTATTTTTATATTATAATAATAATTCATGTTTTAATTAATAAAAATATAAATTTATTAGGTAAAGATATGAATTAATTTGATTAAATACTTATTAAAATCTAGAAAAACTTTTATTTGATAATAATAAAATTAAAAAATGTGATTAAAATACAATTAATATATAAAATAATTATATTTCCAACTGTGAGTATTACACGCACACCCACAGTTGCCAATTGGTTCGCGCAATAAATAATTATATTAATAAAATAAAATAATTAATTAATTGCTTAATTAAAGAATTAACAATCCGCCTAACGAACAAATCTTATCCTAACTGGCTAGCTACACGTCACGGATCCAATCATCCGAAATTCGAATATTTCCTATGCTTACTACTCCCCTTTCTATAATAGAAAAATGTAGATATCAATTTGTTACCGTCGATTAAAATATATCAATCTTGAATAGCAAATCCAACGGTTATTATTTAATGGCACAAATTCATTATTCTACAACTTGAACATATTAGCATTAGCGCAATTTTATTTAACAGACATGCGGATCAGGCCTTCATTTTATCAACCTGACGAAATTCCAGACAAGTCCTCGGAAAATTCGGTTGGGATCTCTCGCGTCCGCCTTCTTCCTTCTTTCAACGTTCTCGCGTTTTCTTTGTGCTCTTTCCCTCTGGCCAAACAGCTTTGAATTCTCACTTCTTTTTTGCTGGAAATGGAGATGACCATGGAGGATTGCTCCTGCTCCATTGTTTCACTGCTTCTCTCCATGGCTCTGGCGGCTTTCTCTCGTGGTGTGCGGACTCGACGGTTTGTGAAGAATCCTATACCAACTATGCCGCGAATATGTGGAGTTAGGTTTTTCTGAAAGAATCTCTTGTTACATTTTGGAATTTTTTGTTTGTTTGTTTGGTTCTTGCTTGTTTTTCTATGTTTTGGACCTGGAATCTAAGGAATTCGAGTGAAAGATCGGTTGAGTATTGTGGAGCTCTGTGAGTTTTTTACTGGTAGTTGGTGGTTGCAATGGTGAAATTAGCTTTCTAGTTCTGAATTTTACGTTTTCTGGAAAATTCTTTTGGAATTTCAGCTCCTTAGGGTTTGATGTGTTTTTTGGAAGATTCTTGAATTTCGGAGTTTGGATATGCTTAGTGGAATTTACTAGTGGAGTGTTGAGGTTTCGATGAGCTTTTTACGAAGTTTGAGTTCTTTGGGGTTTACTTGGTTCTTGATAGTTCTCTGGGAAGCTTGAAAATGCTAAACGGGAATTTGAGTTTTTTCGTGTTTGAATAGAAAAAAGAAATATACATATCAAGTTGGAGGAACTAGAAAGTTTAACGTGAATTGAACCATTTGGCGTGAAAGTTTGAATGGCGGGAAGGAGGGTTTTAGGGATTCCAAAGACAAGTGCCAGTAATTTGAGGGAACAGTTGGCAAGAACTACACTTAAGAATGTGAGAGCAAAGGGGCACCCATATGTGGAACTCCGTGAAGATGGTAAGCGGTTCGTATTCTTCTGCACTTTGTGTCTTTCACCATGTTACAGTGACTCAGCACTGTATGATCACTTACGAGGGAATCTTCACAGGCAGAGGTTGCCTGCTGCCAAGATTACTCTGTTTGGATCAAATCCTTGGCCTTTCAATGATGGTGTTCTTTTCTTTGACAATTTGATGGAGAATGAAAAACAATTGGCTACCTCAGATGGTGACAAGTGTGGTGAAAATTTTCAAGCCAACTGCCAAAGTCATGATGGAGTTCACGCTAGTGATGAATATAGTCTCTGTGCAAAGAATTTAGATGAAAATGAAGGAAATTGTTATCTCGTGATTCCAGGTTTGCTAATTGAGGAAAATGTCTCTGATATAAAAGTAAGGTTCACTGGTTTTGGACGGATTGCTGCCAGATCCTTTCAGAAAGATGAGAGCCAGAACGGAATTAAAAAAATATGGTGTGAATGGTTGGGAAAGAGGTGTGCTGATATGTCTGGAGCCCTTGAGCATGACTTTGCTGTTGTTACTTTTACTTACAATTACAAGTTGGGTAGGAAGGGGTTGGGTGAGGATTTCAAATATTTGCTCCCATCTAGTCCGCTGGAAGAATTAGAATATGGGGAGGGTAATCATAGGAAAAGAAAGAAATCATTTTCTGACCCTGAGGATATTAGTGAATCTTTCAGGAATCAGCATGACTCATCAGAAGAAGATAGCAGCTCTTCAAGATTGTTGGTAGATGGATGTGATGACCCCCGTGCGTTTACAAGAGCTATATCAAGCAAGAGTATGAGACGAGAGTTAAGGCGACAGCAGCAGATATTATCTGAAAAAATGTGTGATCTCTGTCAGCAGAAGATGCTTCCTGAGAAAGATGTTGCAGCAATTTTGAATATGAAAACGGGAAAACTTGCTTGCAGTAGTAGGAATGTCAATGGGGTAAGTAACTCAGTTATCTGCCATCGTGATTGCTTTTTTTTTTCCCAGGGGATTGTTTGGGGGTTGTTACTCTGGAATAAACTTGGTCTTCTCTCTTTTGTATCCACATAATGGATGTCTCTTATTATTATTGTTATTTACTTTGCCTGATTCAGCATGTGTACACAATTTTGATTGTTTTATTAAAAGGAAAAGGTTCTGATTTGCTAACTTTGTGTTATTCTTCCACATTTAGGCATTTCACATGTTTCACACATCTTGCCTTATACACTGGTTTATTCTTTGTGAGCTTGAAATTGCCACAAGCCAGTCAGTGAGTGTGAAAGAGAGAAGAAAATATAGTAAAAAGAGTGGAACCAAGCAGGGTGAGATGGGAAAGAATGGAGGTTCTGAGGGGACCATAGCAAATATTGTTTCTGTATTCTGCCCAGAGTGCCAAGGTACTGGAATAGACATTGTAGGAGATGAACTGGAGAGACCAACTGTCCCACTTTCGCAGGTTTGTGCTTTATCATACCTATTTCCGTGCTATTGAAGTCCTGATATCACTAATTGATGTTCTTATTTTGCTCTACTTCTATGATTTCAATATCTGGCTTTGCATGTGGTGTGAAAAGCTCTGAAAGAACTTCACAATTAGTTTTATCTTTTCAACTGGCAGAAAATTATGGTGATTGCCAGCACATTAGTGGTTTTAATTATTGTAGTGGTCATTGATTTTCGTTGAAAGAAATAAAAATTTCAGATAAATAAACAGTGCCATTTATGACAAGACTTCAGTTTTTTTTTTTTTGGGGGGGGGGTGGAAGATTAAAATGTTAAACTGTAGTTATTCTCTTTCTAAGCTATAATGGTTTCGTCCATTGTACCAGATGTTCAGATACAAGATCAAAGTGGGTGGTGCACGTAATGCATGGATGGAAGACCCTGAACATTTGGAGAATTGCTCAGTTGGTCTCCATTTTCCTTTCCAATCTGAAGATCCAGTACAGGTTTTTACATTGTGATTTAGGAAAACTCGTTCTAACATTAATAATCAATTTTATACTTCAATCATTCTGACTTTTCTTATCAATTTCTTGGTTACAGGAAACAGTGTCAACCCTAAAATTACTTCGATTCTATACTGCAGGTGCATAGAAGTCATGACCAAAGAGTAGATACCTGGTAGATTTTTTACTCTAGATGGAGAATTTCACAATTCTCTTGAAAAAGTGCATAGTAGTGAAGTTAGGAACAGGTGCATAGAGAAGCACATAGTAGATGTCTCTCCCATGGTAGTTGTATATTCTTGTTGTCTAACAGAGGAGCATGCATGAATGAATGTACATCGCTGACATGTGCATGTGCTGTGAATCAGTAGAGTTTGATGACAGATTGACTTTTATTCTCGGAACCGAATTCATTCGTTATCCTCTTTAAAATCACCGATATCATTTTGTATCGAACACAGATTTCACATGGTGATGATATATTTTTGGAGAGGGTGGTATTGATCCTACCACATGTTCCATCTTTGTTGCTGACATCTTTGTTCCTGGCTTTTGTTTTTTGTTTTCCTAAAGGTTTAAAAAAAAAAAAAAAAAAAAATCAAGAAGTTTGATTTTGAAGAGAGTATATTATGATTGACAATGATGTGTTTGTTTTATTCAGTTTTTAAATCAATTTCAGGTATTTAAATTTATAATTTTATAATAAATAAATAAATTGAAAGAAATTAGTTTTATTAACTAATGGTATTTTAATTAATTAATTTTTTTTTTAAAATTTATTTTAAATGCTTATAGTTAGAAATATAATTAATTGTATTTTAATTTAAATATATTATTATCAAATAAAAGTTTCTAATAAGTATTTAATCAAATTAAACGCAATAAAATTTAGACTTAAATTTGAACTTGATTTATTTAAAATTCAGTTTTAATTAAATTGATTACTTAAATTCGATTTATTTCAATAATACTATTACGAATCCTACCCGTAATTTGTCAAGTTAGAACTAGTGATTAGCATCGGTTTGGACCCTGAACAAGAATGGGAACAGACTGACCTGAACGATTCGGATTAAAAATTAGAATCGGATTGGTCCAGTTTGATATGGACTGAGAAACTTAAATTAATTTTTTTTTAAAATTTGTTTCTCATGAAAAAAGAAAAAGATTAGTAAATACATGAATCTTTTAACTATGGACTGCATAAATGTGTAAGGAGGAGAAGGAGAAGGAGAAGAGGCAGCTAACGGTCAAGAAGAGACATACGCAGAGAACGTCGAAACCCGAAAGAGGAAAAAAGAGTCTAGACTTGACCTGAAAGTCAAAAGAGGAAAACAGAGAACTCTGTTTTTCAAGGTTTAGAGTTAATGCAAGATATATATGTATGTATTATCAGTTTGCTGGTATCTTTCTAGAAACGAAAACAATCAATCTTTTTATAATCAACCCTAAATAATCAAAAGAAGAAAGTAGAAAGTTCCTTCCTGGTCCGATTTATTCAATGATGATACATGATAATGATAATCAATTGCTAACGAAACGCACTTTATCACGATTTTCGGACTTCCTACTTTTTTCCATCATTAAATTTGATAGCCAGTTATTTTTTAACGAATTAAACAGCAAAAACCAGTGAAAGCAAACGATAACTTCTTATCATACCAAATCAGTACTCAATTTTCAATATTATACCAACATCAAAATAGTTCAAATTCAATCTGAACAATAAAATTCAAAATTCGTACTAGAAAGAAAAGCTATCCAGAAAAGAAAAAAGTTATCTATTATATATAAATCAATCAAGCAAAGATTATATAACCTGCAAAAAATCCAAACCGATTCAAATCTTTACATCGAAACGAATCCTACACGAATCAAATCCAAAAAGAAACTATAAAGAGAGGATGAAAATCAAACCACCGATGCAAAAACACAGAGAGAGAAAGAAGAAAACGGAGAAGAAATCATCTATCAACGCCTAATGTGTTTGACTTTGTTCCATCCTTTCTTGCACGACTCACCGACAATCTTGAAACCTTTCTTGAAGAGAATCTTGAGCTCTTTCGCTCTCTCCTTCACCTGCTCCTCGAAACTCGCCATGGCCGCAGACCTTCGTCGAGCGAAATTAAGAGAAAGAAGAGACGAAAATCCTCCGAGAGAGAAAATGGCTTGTTAGGATTTTGAGAAAGTCTTGGGGTGCGGTTTGGTTTTTATAGTGGAGAGGAAACGGCTAGAAGAAGTAGAGAGTCGTTGGAGGTTTTTAAGGTTCAGCAGATTATATAAACCGTTGGATTAATAAATATACACGTGGCGAAGATCTAGTGGAATACACGTAGTTAGTTTTTGACATTGTTGGATTCCACGTTGATTGCGGTGTAAGCGTGATGTGATTGGTTGATTTTTATTCCCGTGTCTGGGGCCCAGCTGGATTGATATTTGTGACAACTTGTCTCATTTTAAAATAGGAAACTTTTTAAATATTTTTAATCTAAAAAGAT
The DNA here is from genome assembly GCF_000150535.2 of Carica papaya. The sequence continues at coordinate 1,316,824 of NW_019014658.1, read as the reverse complement.
AAAAATAAGTTATTTTTTTACCAAATATTTTTCTTGGTTCATAAATATAATTATTTCCTTAAAATTTAATTATTATAATATTATCTCAATAAATTAAAATTTTATTTTTATTTAATTAAATATTAAAAATTAATTATTAACGGTTCATAATACATTTATAAAATAATATATAAAAATTTTAATCATCAAACTTTTGTGGTATTAATAATATATATAATTTATTTAAATAACGAGTAACTAATTTTAAATAGTAATAATACATATTATAAGATAACAAAAATAAAATTTTTAAGACTGAAAATAAGAAGTATATAATAATTTATAAAATATATTAATTTTTATTAAATATAAAAATTAAGTAATTTTTATATAATCTTAAATTCAAAATATTAAATATTTTTTTATTAAAAATTTATAAATTATAATTATTATTGTAAAGAAAACTTTTCACATGTGCCAATTTCCTTTTTCCTAATAAAAAGTTGAAAAAGTGGTAAAGTGTAATTTTAAGGTTATTAAAAGTAGATTACATAAAAATTAATTAAACTAATTAAAATTATCAAAATAAATATAAATTAGTCAATTTACTTAAAATTATCAAAATAAATTTATTTGTTGTCAGTACATTTTATCTGATTTATTTTATTAATAATGTGACATATATACATATATATATATATATTAACTACAACATAATTTTTTAATGAAAATGTATAAAATTTATAGTCTAATTTATTCCCATATATGTATATATGTATATATTGTGTTTTAAAGATGATGGATGACAAAAGAAGGCGCCAAACATCCAGCACAGATCATTGCATGTGCCATAAGCAGAAGGGGAAAGCAAAAAAAAAAAAAAAAAGTGGTCTGAGAAAAATTTAACCAGCTGGAAGTAGCTCATACAAGAATCAACTTCTTTCAAAAAAGTAATACATATGATTCCAAACCAAACCAAAATTCTGGGCCACCACACCTGCAATCAAGGCTTACAAACTTTAGATTGCAATCCTGTTTTTTCAGTTTTTGAATCTAAAGTTTTTCGAAAATAATTCACGAGTACGTTGATTGTATGTAAAATATCAAATTTAACAAAGAAGAAAAACGGAAAAATATTTATAAGGTCTTCTGGGTAAAGTTTTTGAAGATGAACCTTCGAGAAATACGTAAGTTTTACGGAAAAAAGAAGGCGTTAAGATCTTTACGTAGTCCTCTAAACTATAATCTTCGCATAGGATGAGATGATTCTTCAGGAAAATACGACGGGTGAGTTCTGGTGTGACCCAGATAAAAACCCAGTTAAACTTGCCTGTGAATCAAGCTAGCAAGAATTGGGGCCACAACTCCTTTTTCGGAATATTCATTAGATATAGTCCAGTCTGCTGGCATTACTTACAGAAATTCCAAGCATTATTGCATTTAGGTGTAACAGAGGAAACCAAATGATTACTAGGGCTGAGTCAGGGTCAGAGGAGAGGAACAAAGTGTCCTAAAAATACATTTTTCTGGGCTAGACATAATTGTGTCTGTCCCCTTAAAATCAATACTAGCTTCTTTGTGCCAGAAGTAAAGCTGAATGTGTGAGTAGGGAATTGCTGTATAAGCATCTGTCTACTCACAATAATCATTATGCAATGTGATAAATTAAAAATTAAATTAAAAAAAAAAAGACACTAAAATCTATGTAATTCAGTTAAGATAACCTACTTCATCGAAAGAGTCCGGATTCTCTAGGAAGATTTCTATGTTAACAAGAAAATATTGTAGGGATCATGGAATTGAACAAAGGGTCATTGGCTGTATGTGTGTTACATGGATCTGTGTGTTTGCGGATCTAATTCTCAACATGTATGTTTCGAACCTTGTTTATGATTCCAATCAAAGAAAAGGAAGAAGATATCAGAGAAAGAGAGAGATTGGATTGCTTTTAAGGTAAATAGATTTTTTTATGCCTTTCATTCACAGGCATCATGGCTATTTATAGGCTACAAGTGGCAGGAAATGAAAGTGCATAACCTCTAGGCGTATTGCAACAGCCCAGCCTGTAACCAAATCGGGCTGTTGAAACTAGGTCGGTTAAGGGTCCCGATTGCTCAACTTTTCTACGTACCATTTCCAAACCCAAACCCTAGTTGCAGTTGTTACAATGAAAAAGAGCAAACTACCCTTGATTTCTTACAATGTTACTATTGGATCATCGATGAGATAGCATCAGTCCGATGGATGGTTCGATGATCCAGAATCAAAGTAGGCATAAAGAGAGGAAAAGTAAAGAAAGTAGCTAAAAATTTTAGTATCTAAGATAATATGTTATCAACAATGTCAAGGCATTATACAGGGAATGAATTAGAAAGGAAGAAGTTAAATTTCCAGTCCAACAGTATGAGGATCCTAAGACACATCCAATGATGAAGAGTTGTATGAAATTCTCACCCGAGAAGTGTGCGCCACTGAAGATGGCTGAGCTAATGGCGACTGCGTGAAACCAGCTCATTGTCGAGGAAAGAGATGTCAAAAGAAAGCCTCTATAAACAGTTTCTTCAAGGACCGGAGTGATAATACAATAAACGAGGATACAAGCAGCTCTGGCTATGTCACTACTTTGGAGGATTTCCTTCACTATGGGATTGTTCACAGCCTGAAAACAAGAAAAGAAATTCACTGGTGAACAACTATTGAACCAAATGAAGTTCGTTCAGGTCATGAATGGCAACGATAATCCGAGAGAGTTTCTATACCTTCTTAGTTGGACTAAATATGTACTTACAAATAAAGTTTACTAAATTTATATATTTTTCTAGACATAGCGTAATGCAGACAACACTGGACCAAATTGTATATAATAGACAGAAAGCTAACAGAGGATGAGAGAATTTCGTTAAACGAACCTTGGCCTCGATAAATGTGTCAATAAGGAGAGAAGATAGGAAAACCAACAATATGAGAAAGCTCAACCCTAATGCTGAAGCCAACACCAAGTTCCTCTCTTCTGAGATGTTATGCCTAAAGAAGTGTGCAAGCTTATATTGCGGCTTAATGGTATTCTTCAGTAACAGCAGAGTACCAGCTAGTTCTAATATTTGCATTACAAGCAGCGACAGGACCTATGTTGAAGATAAGGTCAATCATCAATTCACAATTCTAGATAATCAGCATCTATATTTGAAACATTGCTAAAATAAATTAAAATGAACATTGCTTTGCTAATTATATCAAGCTTGTGGCTGGCAATGTACCAAAACAGAAAGGATATCTGAACTTGCTTTTTTTGATTGAAAAATGCAGGAAAATAGTAAAGTTAGGCTTAAGTGATGAACATAAAAATGACAATGTATGAAAAGAGAAAGGTTATTCGATTAATGCCTTGTAGTAACCCACAATCAAAGCTCTTAAAGCTTATTAAGCATTATTACTGTGCTGCTTGGTTCGGATATAAGCACTTTGAAAAGATGCTGCTTGGTTCGGATATGAAAAGTTGGCAGCCAAATTCAAGTCACATGCACCTGCTCGTCTAATCCAGTGATAAAAAGAAGTGTAAAAAATATTCTCCCAAATCATATCACGCTTGTGATGGCATATACATATACATATACATACAAATATACACAGACATATAACCTTATATACTTGCTTTTGATTAAAAGAATGCAAGAAGATAGTAAACTTCAGTCAAAATGATGAACACAGAGGACAGTGTATCAAGACAGCAAGGTTATTTGATTAATACCTTGAAGTATCTCATAATCAAAACTCTCAAAGTTTATTAAAGAGTAATCTTAGCTAAGATGCTGGGCTCGGATTAAACACTTTGAAAAATTGTCAGCCAAATTCAAGTCATAGATACACCATACCCCTCTAATCCAGTGATAAAATGGACTACTCACTCGTCATTGGGCTGTAGTAGCAGATGCAATAATCGATTTGCTCAAAAAGCAACATCTATAACTCACACCTAGAAATACTCCAACAATAGCGCATACAGGCAACCATGCTGGTTGCCCCTGTTACTCATTTTCATAAAAGGAAAGACAAATTGAGGATATGATGTAAGTATAAAAAAATGATTGGTTATGTCTCCTTTTATTCACTAAACTAGAATATGATGCACAAATGGAGGAAAATAAAAGCACTCACTTGACTCTGTGGATCAAGACCAGCAGGTTGGTGCAGTACATAGGCGGCAATGGATAGGCCTCCAACACCAAAAGGAATATGCAGATAGAACATATATAGAGCCATAGTGCTCCATACACTTCCATTATCCCACGGATTATTATCTGATTCCAGTACAGAAAACCCCTGCTTCTCCATATCAAAGGGTAAAATGCAGAAATTAACAAACCCATCTTAGCAATTTTACTAAAACCTATTTGCAGAGTCTAAAAGAGAAAAAATTTCAGACGCACCAACGTTTTTCGAACAGAAACCCTAGTTACCAAATCCCTAAACCCCCTATCAAAGAGTAAAATGCAGAAGTTAATAAACCCATCTTAGTAAATTTACTAAAATCTATTTGCAGAATTTAAAAGAGGAAAAAGTCAGACGCACTAATGTTTTTCAAACAGAAGCCCTAGTTACCAAATCCCTAAAGAAATCCCCAAATGGTTTTAGACATTGACAAAGATGAGACTAATAATTCATGAAAAAACAAATTATATGTACCTTATCTTTGGAGGGTGTCTCTGCGATTTCATTTTTGAAGCAGCAATACTTGAGAGAATATTTGAGTCGTAACTTGGATCTTGAGGGGAAGGGAGAAGCCCGTGAAGGAAGAAGAAATGGCGGTTTATTGTAAGCGCAGGAAATTTTCTCGGGAAGAGGATAGTGATGCCAAAAAACCAGCATTGCTTATTTCTAGATAATTATATGTACACACACACACACATATATACATACATATGAACGTGGGAACACGTGCGCGAGACACTACGATGAGATATTCCGATACGCTAAGAAAATTGTCCCATCCAACTTGATCTAAAAATGAAACAGACATTTCATCTTCAATCTGATGAGTTTGGTATGGTTCTATGCAATGCTGCAATTCTTTTCTTCTCCATATTGTTATCATAAATCTAATGCCTGCTTATGCAGTATATACATTTTATATCTAGTGCGTACTTGTTATTTTAAAAATCAAACATGATTATCACAACCTCGAGCTTTTCCCTCGCTGGCTCCATCTTCGAATTGCGGTCATGGCGGTGGGACGGGATCGCCGAGCACACCACCATGACGGCTATTTTCTTGGCCGCAACACTTATTTTTACCTGGTATATCATGTTGATAATTCTCAGAACCAGTCAAGGTAAAAATCACCATGGCCAC
>NW_019014658.1:1291204-1310639 GCF_000150535.2 Carica papaya | reverse complement strand
CTTCGAATTGCGGTCATGGCGGTGGGACGGGATCGCCGAGCACACCACCATGACGGCTATTTTCTTGGCCGCAACACTTATTTTTACCTGGTATATCATGTTGATAATTCTCAGAACCAGTCAAGGTAAAAATCACCATGGCCACCTAGTTCAAGATGCTTGCCTTTACTAGGAAACCTTCCGTTTGTTGTATCCAGTGTCCATGTTTATCTTGCCAAGTTGTCTCAAATTTACAGTCCAAGGGTTAAAATCCAACTGGGTACATTTCTGATTTCTTGCCTGTTCTTGCCCTGTTTGATTTACAGGGAATTATATGGAAAATGAAAAAGCTTTCTCCGGATGGATAGAGCACTGGAAGGAGTAATAGCAGAGTAACTAAAACTTGTGGATCAAGTTACAGATACTGGAGAAGGGAAGGACTTGTTGGAATCTTTATTGGAGCTAACATGACAGGGAGATCATGTAAAAATCTTTTTATCTATGACAGACATCAAGGCTATATTCATGGTACAAGTTTATATCAATTTAACTTTTGAAGTAATTTGTTTAAGTGTTTGATAAATTTTTTCACAGGACATGATTGTGGTGCGACGGATACATCATCCACCACCGCAGAATGGGCAATGACAGAGTTGCTGCAGACTCCAGAGAAAATGAGAAAAATTGATTAAGAATTAGACAAGGTCACCGGAGATGAAGACATTGTAGAGGAGTCTCATCTTCCAAAACTCAGTATTTACAAGCAGTTGTGAAAGAAACATTGGGATTACACCCACCATTTGGTCTCCTCATCTCTTGGAGTCCTAGTGACTCCAAAGCCGTGGGTGGCTACACCATTCTCAAAGGCTTGGAGGCCTTCTGCAACGTGTGGTTGGTTATAAAAGACCATGAGAAATGGGTGGCTACACCATTCTCAAAGGCTCGCAGGCCCTCTGCAACGTGTGGTTGATTATAAGAGATCCAGAGAAATGGCAGAATCTGCTGCATTTTCAAGCTGAGACATTATTGAAAGATTCAGGAAACATTTCAAGCGTGCCTACCTCAGCCACTAAAAGGGAGATATGCTACAACAAACAAGTGTGTAAAAAAAAAAGAATACCAAATTATTAGTTCATAAACTAGAATAAAACCATCCAAAACTATCAAGCACATTTAAAGTTGACATATCAAAGATGTTATCACAATGCTAACAAACGAGATAGATGAATAATTAAGAGATATATGTGAGGGAAGATGTTTTCTTATATCTGTTTATAGAGAGAGATCTACAAGTTTCCAGTGGCATCCTAAAGAAAAATCCAGCAATGTAACTAAGAAGAATTTGCACAGTCATAGTATGCTGCATTAAAATATTCATCACCCTTCATTGATATAGAAATAGATTCCAATTGAACAATAGAGTTTAGATTTACTGTTAGATGCTCCAATGTAGCATAAATTAGATTACAACGTGGATGCATCCTATCATCTACAGAAAATACATGGACTTTGCTGTTCAGCTCAATCCAACTACGTCCTGGATCCTTCTTCACTTCCAGGCCCCTCAATCGCTTCCTCACTTCAATCTTCTCCTCCCACTTTCCCAGCATTGCATATATATTAGACAAAGTAACATAAGCAGATATTGGCTTGGGATGCAAACTAAACATCTTTTGTGCCACCTGCTCACCCACTTTCATGTCCATCCAGAACCAACAAGCACTAAGCAAAGATCCCCAAATAACTCCATCTGCTTCAATTGGCATCTTTTCGATGAAGTCTTTAGCTTCCTTGAGATGACCTGACCGACCAAGAAGATCAACAACACATGCATAGTGTTCCATAGTTGGTATTACACCATAGCCACTTTCCATTGCATGGAACAATCTCATGCCTTCAGCGACTAGACCAGCACGACCACAAGCAGAGAGAATTCCAACAAAAGTGGCTCCATTAGGGAGCACTCCTTGTTCTAACATATTCTCAAAGAGGTAGATCGTCTTGGACCCAAGTCCATGATGTGCATACCCATTAATAAGAGCACTCCATGCCGCCACATTGGGTGAAGAGATGCTGATGAGTGATGTTTCAGCATCTGCGATACTCCCACATTTAGCATACATATCTATCAAGGATGTTCCAACATAAAGGTTAGACTCAAAAGGTGTTTTAATCAAATGTGCATGGAATAGTTGTCCTTGTTGAAGAGACCCAATACATGAGCATGCATGAAATATAACAGAAAATGTTGATCTAGTATGCTCTATTGATAATCTGTGCATGGTCATGTAAAGTCTCAAAGCATCTTCATGCTGATCATTATGAATATACCCTGACATCATTGAATTCCAGGTCACAGGGTTTCTTTCCTCCTTTGTTTCTTCAAAAAGTTTCAAAGCTTTATCTATTTCACCATTCCTGGAATAAATGGAAATCATTATGTTGGAAGAAACAATTGTTCTGCTGGGTAATTTCTCAAACAATCTTTTCGAATCCTCAATTCGACCGCCAAGTGCATACCCTTTAATCATCAAATTATATGAAACCATATTCACTTCAGAGATCCGATTAAAAATCAGTTCCGCATCTTCAATCATACCCTTCATTATTAACCCACCAAGAAAAGAATTCGAAGCATTTAAACACGGATATTCAATTCTATAATAAACCCTCTTAGCATCATCAATAGCTTCACATTCACAGTAGAGTTCAATCAATGCACCACATATTGACGGATCAAATTCATACCCATGTTTGATCAAAACACCATGAACCATCCTTCCTTCAAGCAAAAGGCCAAGTTTACCACAAGCACGCAACACACAATCCAATGTAAATTCATTTGGCATACCCTCACTACTCCTCATCATCCCCCTAAACAACTCCAGAGCTTTCTCGCTACCATCTTCATTCTTCGCATACCCAGAGATCAACGTTGTCCAAGCCACAACATCCCGTTTCGGCATTTTCTCAAACACATCCAGCGCATCCCTCATCAACCTGCATTTCACGTATCCCACAAGCATCAGATTCCACAGCAACTCATTATTTCCATGCAACTCGTCAAACACCCGCTTCGCCTCTTCAATTTCAAAGCAATTTGCGTAAAAGTACAATAAAGCGCTCCCCACAAACTCAAAATCCTCATACCCAGATTTCAGAGCAAGCCCATGAATTTGTCTCCCATCATCTAACAACTCCAAATTCGCACACGCACTTAACACGGTAGAAAAAGTGGTCTCACTAAGTTTCATATCTCCGCGATGCATGGCGGAAACTAATCCTATAGCTTCACTGAATCTACGCCATTTTGAGTACCCAGAAATCATGACGTTCCACGAGACAACCGTTCGTAATGGCATCTCATCGAACAGCTTACGTGCAGTGTCTAGGCGGCCACTTTTAACTTCCGAGGTGATCGAAACATTTGTACAGACGACATCCGCGTGATAAATTTCCGGTTTTTGGTGATGCGTTGAGTAAAGTTTGAAAATTTTCCATCGACGGTGCTTCCACTTTCCCGGGAAAAAATATCTAGACAACATTTGTAAGAAGAGGAGGAAATACAAAACGCAGCGTTTAGCCTGAACGAGAAAATAACACTGGAGAACATAAAGCATTGCCTTTCCTTATACTCAAACAGTGCGGTGAAGTCCGTTCGCCGCTTGTCTTTGGCACGTGTGCTTTTGACTCTACACACGTGTATTTGACTTCTGACTACCGACTTGCATGTGGCGTCGTTGAGTTTCTAATATTTAATGTTTTTAATATTTATTTTTGTTCAAATTAATCTATAATTTAATTTTAAATTAAATTAATTATTTTAATTTTTTATTAACTGTTATATTACATATTAACATCATTAAATTAAATATTACATGTTAAGTTTATTAATACATAATTTCTGATTAATTCAAAAATATGTTAAATATAATGCATGTGAAAACACTGGCTCGCTGAGAAGCTAATCATCCCATTAAATTCAAGAATTCCTTTAAATATTACCTTTTATAGACGTGTTTATGCGCGTGTGTATGTACATATGTATATATATATATATATATGCCCTGCTCAAAACTGAAACACCCTTGTTTCCTCTTTAGGATACAATTCATGCTTCTAAGAGAGAAAGTTTTGTATTTGGTGATAGGATGGTGAATCCTTTGAGAAGGCATTCATAATCATGCCTATACAAGGTGTGATATATATATATATATATATACACATATGGTGTAGCATATATACAATATACTTATCGATCCATGCAAGCTATAATCCAAGGTTTTGAATTGGGGAACAAACAGAAGCACAAATCAAAAACCTCTAAAAGAACCAACAAGATCAGAACCAAACAAGCAAAAAACTTTCAAGAAGGACCAACAAGAGCTTCCTTATAAGGAGCTGCAGGCCCAACGGTTCCTTTATTTTCCTCCACTTCTCTACTGCTTCTTCTTCTTCTTCCCTGTTCCTCAAGAATCAATGGAGCCTGACCTTCCCTTTCTTGAATCAATCTCTCCTGAGCTCCTCCTCTTAATTTCTCCAGCCTCAGTCCTGCAATTTGCTGCATGTTGAATACTTTCACAAGGTTCGCTAACCCACCAATGAACAACAACAAGCTTCCAACAATCCCTAATGACACCCAGTTTGTCCCCTGCAAAAATGAATAATTTCTGCTCAAAATAGCTCTGTTTTCTTTTTTCTGTAAATCAATGGCTGCTGTTTAATTACCAGTAACTCTGTTCCCATGTGGGTTAATTTACTCTGTTCATGGGTGTTGAGCACAGCGCCCACCAAGAACAGTAGACTCCCCATCAAGAACGGGACAAGAACAGATTCCTGCAAGATCTGAACATGTCCATCGGCTCGCTCGTAGATTTGACACGAGTTGTGGATTGATCCGAGTACCCATAAAGCAGGACCCGCAATAAGCATGTTCAAAGCATGTTCTTGGAATCTCAAGTATCCTTTCCTCTTCTCTGCCTGGTTATCAAACCAAAATTTCTTGTCAACTCTCCAACAGAGATAAAGAAAATGGTTCGGAGATATTGTACAATATGAGAATGAGTGTAAGCTCATTAAACATCTTGATGAGTTCAATTCTATAATTATGGACCTAAATACCATAGAACTCAAGATTGATAATTAAAATCAGACATTGATTGTATCGTGTTCACTGACATTTTCTTATATGACTTCCGTCGATACTGTACTGTATGAAGATGTTAGTATTTCACTAGATACTGTTAGTAATGCATTAAAATTAAAGAGGTTGAAAAGAAACTTTCTAAAGCATAGAACATAAGTAGAAGAAAAATAAAAAGGAACTTTCCCCAACAGATATTCATGCTCTGTTTCTGTTTTTAAAACCCACCTGAAGAAAAATAAAAAGAATTCCTAAGAAGAAAACCAGTGAGCCGGCGGCATAAACCAGAGGGACGGCGAACTCGACGAGAGCAAACTGAGTATCGTACTGTAATAACCCGAACTGGTAATCAATCCCGGCGAGATGAGCAAGAAGATCGTGAATATTAACGGCGGTTAGAAGCGTCAAAGCTATAAGCAAAAGAACGAGACCCGATTTTGGTGCAAACGAGAATTCGGTGGCAAACCCACTTAAAAGCAAGACGGTGGCGAATAAATACAACCCTGCGTTTATATACTCCGCCCGGTTTCTCGCTAGCCGGGTTCCGTACATCCGGCTCTCTCTTGCTGATGCTAGTTTCACCATTGTCGAGAATTTAAAAGGGCTTCTGGTGCAGAGGGTTAATCCAGAGTTGTAATGGGATTTGCGAGGGAAGACGAAGGAGACGAATGAATCAGAGAGAGAGAGAGGGAGACACGTGCCTGCGTGCATGTAATTCTAACACGTGCCAATCAGGAAGAAAGTTCAACACGTGGAAACGGTGCGTCTTGCTATCCATGCAGTGGGAACTACAGCAATTAGCATCCATATATATTATATATACATCTATCATCATCATCACCAACCAATAACATCAATGAAGTCAGACGCTTTAAATGAGAAAAATACATGGGTCTTACGTGTCAACTTCTCAATGGATCTTCTTTCACCAAATCCATTGTATTTAATGATATAAATACGACACATGAAATTCAAACCTGGCTGTCCGAAAGAGATAAGATTTTCTACGGGCGTGGGGTCGAGTTATCACCATTGTTGGACCATTAATTAATGATCAGCATCCTCTGTTTTTAACTCATTGGAATCATATCAACAATCTTCAACCTGAAACCGATTCAAGAAAGAGAGAAACCCTCATGGACTCCAATAATCTTGGTCAGAAAGAAATAGATAATGAGCAATTTCTGAAAGCAAAACAACACGTCTCTGCAGCAAACAGAGAAGAAAGCTCAAGATCATCTTCATCAATGGCGGGGAAGGATCAGAAACTGCTAGATCTTGCACTACACAAAGCTGCAAAACACTGCAACGTCGAGAAGTTCATTAATGAACTAGAGAAGGTTTCATCATCCACTCAACTAGAAATCTCCACCATTTTCAACCAGGAAAGCCCATCTGGTGATTCGCTTCTACATTTAGCAGTGAGTCATGGGAACGAAGACCTAGCGGCTCATATAGCTTCTCAGTTTCCCTTCCTCATCGGCAAGAAAAACATCAAAGGTGACACTCCGCTGCACGTGGCGGCTCGAGCCAGAAAACTGAATATAACAAAGAATCTTGTTCGGTGTGGGAATGAATATTACAGGGGAGGGTCAAAGTTGTTTTTGAGGAAGACGAACGTGAATGGGAACACGGCGTTACATGTGGCGGTGATGAGTCTTGATTATGAAATATTAGGGTTCTTGGTTTCGGCTGACAGTGAGTTGATTTACATGAGGAATAAAGAAGGGTGGTCGGCATTGTATATGGCTGTGAAAACAGGTGATCTGCAGACTGTTAAACCACTTTTAGAAGCTCTGGTGATTGATGATAGTACATTGAAAAAGTTAGAAGGGAACTCACCAGTTCATGCCGCCATTATGGAGAAGAATTTAGGTGATTAATCATCTCTGCTTTTTCACTTTTCTCGTTTAAAGATCTTGTAAGTACTAACCTTTTGAGTTAGAATTTTCAGATATGTTGGAAGAGATAGTGAATCAAAAACCGGAACTAGTTAAAGTGAGAGACGGGAAAGGGGGAACTCCGCTTCATTTTGCAGCAATGATAGGGTACCTTCCCGGAGTTCAGTTCTTGTTAAGAAATTGTAATGACACAAGTGCTCTTCAAAAGAATTTACAAGGATCTTTGCCTATTCATCTAGCATCTCAAAGTGGTCATATTAAAGTAATTCAAGATTTACTTCAGAAATGGCCTGATCCAAAGGAGTTAATTAATAGAGAAGGTCAAAATATTCTTCACGTTGCAGCTAAATGTGGAAGAAATAAGGTGGTGAAATTTATTCTCAAGACTTCTTCATTGGAATCGTTAATAAATGAGAAAGATCGAAATGGAAATACACCTCTACATTTAGCAGCAATGAATTGGCATCCCATGGTTGTTACTTCTTTGACGTGGGATAGTAGAGTTGATGTAAAACTTGTCAACAATAGTTGCTTGACGGCTCTCGATGTTGCATTGCAGAACACCAAGGGGCAAAGGATGTTTCGAGAGGTTTGAAACCTTATTCATATTTGAGTTTGAAAATATAATACATCATAAGTTTTAATATCTTTATGTTTTTTTTTTTGTAGAAAAAAACAATTCAAGTGTTGAAATCTGCTGGTTCAAGCCGAAGTTTGGATTCGAAAATATTCAAGCAACAAGGACAAGTAGTCCCTAAAAACTTTGAGCCACTCCAAATGGAATGGATTAAAGATAGGATCAACACACTTTTACTAGTGGAAACACTTGTGGTAACTGTGACTTTTACCGCTGGTTTCACCTTACCAGGGGGTTACAATGGTTGTGATTGTCCTGACAAAGGAATTGCAACATTGTTGAGGAAAGGAATGCTTCAAGCATTTGTGATTTTCGATACCTTATCATTTTACTCTTCTGTCATCGCGCTAGTAACGCTCATGTGGGCTCAATTAGGTGATGCTTATTTAGCTCTTACAGCTTATACACTCTCCAAACACTTGTTCGGGGTTTCCCTTGCCTTGATGTCCTTGGCATTCATGGTTGCTATCAGCATAGCAATTAGCAAACTAACTTGGCTTTTCGTACTTGTTTTAACACTAGGAACCATTTCCCTTATCATCTTCATGATGCATTTCATTGCACTGATTTTCCCACATGGATCTACAGCTCGATTCATGCGTTACATCTCGTACTACATCAATTTAGTTTTGATTCCAGCTTCCGGGAATTCAATGAGATTTCCGGTTAAAAATAATAACACCAACAATTCCAATCGGTAGTTAAGGAGGGTTGTGAATGCGTATGGTTTCAGCAGATTATAAATCAAGAGACCCTAATGATGTACTTGCTGATACAAGAATGAAGGAACATCTGATCAAGAATTGAAACTGTAAGTGGGAAACGACTCTTAGAGTAACAAAAATTAGAATCAGAGTGCAAGATTTCGTTTATAGTAAGGAAATGAGAGATTTCTACAAATATGTAGGAAAGCTATGTATTATGTAGTTGTACTTCAAATTTATAATGATATATATATTAGCATTTGTAGTAAGAAGATGAGAGACTTCTATAACTATGTAAGAAAATTATATATTATTTGTTGTGCCTAAAATTTTATATATATATATATATATTAGCATTAATTAAGATTATTGGTTAGTAGTTTCATATTAAATTATTATGCCAATGTTTATATTTCTAAAGTAAAATTTCTTTCTCGATTCTTCCGTTTGATTTAAACAATCTTAAAAAAATATATTTTGAATAATAATTTATACAAATTCATAATTTTAATAAGTATTAATTATTAAAGTAGTGCACAAAATTAATGAACGTATTTAACTTTGAATAAGCATTATATATTATAGTACCACCACTTAATTTAATAATTGATACGTACCTGTTTCTATAAAATATCGGAAAATTATTTTTTATGTTTTATTATATTTAGTGTATGTATATTATTTAATTAATAAACTTGTATGTTCTTTACTTAAAAAAAAAATCGTAGAAATATTTTTTTTTCATTTATACGATTCCCTTCGTTCTTTAATAAACTTATATGTTCCGAATATATTTTTATTTAAAAGTTATTTATATTATTTTTAAAATAATTTTATATTTTGTTATAATCGGTGTGTGTATATATATATCATTTAATTAATAAATATACTCGAACCTTCAAACTCTCTTGTTAATACAATTCTTTCATTTCTTAAACTAATCAAAATATATGCAATTCATCACAATATTACTATTTAATGTGTGTGTATATATATATATATATATTATTAAATCACATTATAATAAAATTTAATATTATATATCAGATCAAAACATATTATAACAGTAATTGTATATATATATATATATATATATAGTTGAGATTATTGAAATTTTCTTGTCCCAATCCACATAAAGTCAAAGTCATCGATCAAGTCCTATAAAAATAAGACCAGAACATGAAGTCAAGTCGTCCACATTTAATTTCTCTATAGTGGAGTAAATTGCAACCTGAATCTATAACAGTTTTAATATATATATATATATATATGGATTTACCAGTCATTCAATTAATCAGTGAGACTTGATATAAAACGAAAATTTGTTTACAGGCAGTTCAGTTGACTTTCATAGGTATCATGCCCATTTGCAATATATATATATATATATATATATATATATATGCACATGGGCATATACAAATTGACATTATTTTATAAATTACTCTCTAAATATTTTAGTATGAACATTAACTTTCAAAAAAATAGGTTTCCATTGTTGACTAGTTTAGTTAAATGAACTTAATTGTTATATAATTTCTTTTTTCAATTGATTGTATTGTTTCTTAATGACATAAATATAAATTAAATATGAGCAGGTGGAACTAAGTTTAGAAAATATATATATATATATATATATATGTCTGTGCAGGTAATTGTACATATATATATGTGTGTGTGTGTGTGTGTGTGTATGGGGGTGTGGGTATGTGAGAAAAAGTTGATTGGATTAGGGAGAAAAGAGGTAGAAGAAGCCTCATGGAGTGGAGGAAAAATAATAATGGGGGGAAGAGAAACACCAGGCCATCAGAATCAAATTATAAAGCAAAGAAATTCCGCCATGAAAACCAGAAGCAAGAAAACTCAAGATCACTTCCTTCAAAGTCGTCATCCTACGAGACCATGTTGCTGGATCCTTCACTTCACAAAGCTGCAAAACACTCTAACACCGAGGAATTCATGGCTCTTCTCCACCAAATCTCAACATCTCTGCAAATCCCTGTCGGCACCATCATCGAACAAGTAACTCCATCAGGCGACTCACTTCTACACTTAGCATCGAGTCACGGAAATGACTCAGTGGCAGCTTATCTCGCATCCGAGTTTCGTTCTCTCATCTCCAAGAAAAACATCAAAAACGACACTCCGGTTCATCTCGCTGCTCGTGCTTCAAGGTTGACCATAATCAAGACTCTTGTTCAGTGTGCAAGTCAACCCCCGTCTTCAAACAATCGCTGGTTGTTGAAGATGAAGAACGTGAATGGGAATACTCCGTTGCATGTGGCGGTGATGAGTCATGACTGTGAAATCGTTGAGTTCCTGGTTAACTCGGGTGACTCGGAAGTGATTTATTTTCAGAATAAAGAAGGATGGTCTCCGTTGTATATGGCTGTTAAAGCTGGTAATGTTGAGATCCTTAAGCCACTTTTACGAGCTCTGGTTATTAATGATACTACCTTGAAAAGGCTTGAAGACAACTCACCTGTTCATGCAGCTATTATGGAAAAGAATTTAGGTAATCCCCTCCTTTTATATGTGAATATATACGCATTATATGTATATTTTCCGATATATTATGCACATATAGGCAGATTATATAAAAGATTAGAACTGAAAAGTTGTTATGTCAATATTCTGAGTTTAAAACAAAACATAAAAAGAGATACTATTTGCTTCAATTTTTTCTTAAAACAACATGGACTGTGGACTGAACTTAAATTAACGAGCTAGTATGCTTTTCCTCAATCTTTAATCTTCTTTTATATACCCATTACTTTTTTTAGTACTAAATCTATATACATATACCAATGATAATACAATTGAAATACTGCTTGAACCTACGATTTCTTACTTAAGAAATACAAATGCATGTTAATCTACGTATCTTCTCATTGTGTATAACTAAATATTGTTCATTATTGAATGTTTTGAATTTTAGATATACTGAGGGAGATGGTGAATGAAAAGAAAGAATTATTGAAAGTGAAAGATGGCAAAGGGGGTACTCCACTTCATTTTGCAGCAGTGATAGGATACCTTCCGGGAGTTGAGTTTCTATTAGAAGTTTCTGGTGCAAGTGCTCTCGAAAGGAACGGACAAGGTTCATTGCCAATTCATCTAGCATGCCAGAGTGGTCATGTCCATGTAATTAAAGAGCTGCTCAAAGTGTGGCCTGATCCAAAGGAGTTGCTAACAAAAGAAGGCCAGAATATTCTTCACATTGCGGCCAAGTGTGGAAAAAGCAAGGTAGTGAAGTTCATACTTAACACTACTTCACTTGGACAGCTAGTGAACGAGAAAGACAGAAATGGAAATACACCTTTACATTTAGCAGCAATGAATTGGCATCCAATGGCTGTGACTTACCTAACTTGGGACAAGAGAGTTAATATAAAGCTTGTCAACAACAATTGCCTCACAGCTCTAGATGTTGCCTTTCTACAGCTTACCAAGGGACAATGGACCTTCCGAGAGGTTTGATTAAGAAAACTAACTTGAACCTAAAAATATAAGAAATAGTGTAAGATTACTAACATTATCTTTTTTATTTTACAGAGAAAAACAATACAAATATTGAAATCTGCTGGTTCTCATCGAAGTTTTGATCTGAAACTTGTAACACCTGATAGAAAAATCATTAGACAATTTGAGCCGCTTCAAATGGAATGGATAAAAGATAGGATCAATACACTTTTACTAGTAGAAACCCTTGTGGCAACTGTGACTTTCACGGCTGGTTTCACTTTGCCCGGCGGTTACAATGGCTGTGACTGTCCTGACCAAGGAATTGCAACAATGTTGAAGAAAGGGTTGTTTCATGTGTTTGTGATTTGCAACACTCTATCTTTATACACCTCAATGATCACACTTGTAACCCTCATGTGGGCTCAACTAGGAGATGCATATCTAGCAATCACAGCATACACATTTTCCAAGCATTTATTTGGTATTGCTATTGGCTTCATGTCCTTAGCATTCACTGCTGCAGTGTGTTTAGCCATAAACAAGCTGACTTGGCTTTTCATTGTTGTTTTAGTGCTGAGTAGCATTTTTCTTATTGTTTTCATGATGCATTTTATTGCACTCATCTTCCCACATGGCTCGACCGCTCGGTTCATGCGTTATATATCCTACTACATCAATTTGGTGTTGATTCCAGCTTCTGGAAGTTCAATGAGAATTCCTACACAACATCAAAGATTCAGAGATTTTCAGTATATTGATAAAGATAGATATCAAGGGTTTCGACACATGAATAAGGATAATTACTCTCAGCCCGTATATGGAGACAACTACTTTCAGCCGACGAATGGAGACAATTACTTTCAGTCGATGAATGGAGATAATTATTCTCAGCAAATGAACGAGTTACAAGAAATGAGCGAGGGCGCCAGTTCTCGACAAATGAACGAGGGTGGCAAGTGGGAAGATTAAATTTGGAATGAAGAGTAATGATCTCAACAAATGGCTAGTGGAGAACTATTGAATACCAAATTCTTGCTAGACACTTAGAACCAATTAATCTTCAATTCCTTCTATCTTGTTCTAAATAAAATCGTGTTATATTAAAGTAATTAATAAGAAGATGGGTTAATCTAATTTTTTCGTTAGCATTTTAACTCTTTAATTTTGTATCTAGTCAGTACGAGAGTTATGTTAGTAGATTTCGTTTTTTTTTAAAGGAATATTTCGTTTTTTTTTTAATTTTGTATTGTGATCAAATTTTAACGAGTTTATTATATTTCTCAACGAAAAAAAAAAATATTTTATATCAATTAGATTTTCTTAATTAAATAATTTAAAAATACTAATTTAACTTTCTTTGGTGCAAAAAATAAATTTAAAAAATAAAAAGATCGACAATGATTGAACTCTCCAATCTTTGTACTTCCAAGACAATGGAAGAGAAAATTGGCTCGGAAAAGATGGACGCTGTGGGCGCCATGTCTGAGCTGCAAATGAGCTTGATAAACAAGGATAAGATAGTAGAGGAGATCGTAAAGATGGAGAGGAAAATCTTCCCCAAACATGAATCCCTGGCCAGGTCCTTCGACAGTGAGCTGAGAAAGAAGAATGGCGGATTGATCTACACGGAAGTTGATGGAAAAGTTGCAGGCTATGTCATGTACTCCTGGACTTCTTCACTTTCTGCTTCCATCACAAAACTTGCAGGTAGAAATCTCCTCCTCCTCCATCTACAATCTCGTTAATGGCTTCCTTGATTGGACGATTCTTTTTTTGTGACCTACAATCTTGCATCTTTCATTGATTTTGTTCAAACACCCATAAGTTGTTTGATAAAAGTACCCACAGAAAATCTGATCTCTCTTCAATTTCTGCCTCCATTACAAATATTTAAGTACAATCTGCTTCTTCTCCATGAAACTCTCGTTAAGGGTTTGCTTGATTGCATGATTTTTTCTTAGTGACCTGCAATTTTGGCTATTCGATTTATTTTTCTCAACACTCATAAGCTGTTTGATAAAAGTACCCAGAGAAAATCTAATCCCCAAAAATGCATACAACGGTACAAAGTAAATAGCAAAATAAGAAAAAAATACAATATTAATACGATTTGGCAGAGATCCTTACGAGCAAACCGAAAACAAATTTTTCAAAAATGTACAAAATCACATAAAATAAAGAGTAAAATAAAGAAAAAGAATACAAGATTTAATGTAGATTCGATAGAGATGATTATATCTATGGACAAAACCGAAAAGAACCTTTCTGAAAAATGCACACAATCACACAAAAAAAAAAAGAGTAAAATAATAAAAAAAACATAAGATTTAAGATGGTTCGATAAATATTAGGATTTTTTTGGAATATTTTCAGAATTTACCAAAATATTTCTAAAATACAAACAGGATACTTTTCAATATATATATATATATATAATATTCTCAAAATTAAATCATATAAAAAAAAAAGACTATCTAATAAAAAGTACCCAGAGAAAATCTAAATCATTTTGTTCTGCTTGTCACGCTGAAATGTGTAGTGAAAGAGGATTACAGAAGACAAGGCTACGGGGAGTCACTGTTGAGGGCAGCAATTCAGAAATGCAGAACCAGAAACGTGCATCGA
This sequence comes from Carica papaya, assembly GCF_000150535.2. The sequence goes on along the minus strand of NW_019014658.1, from coordinate 1,296,185 downwards.
ATTTCGCTTCATGTAGATCCGACGAGGACTGCTGCCATGAATTTATACAAGAAGCTTGGTTTCAGAGTTGATGCTTTGGTTAAAAGCTACTATTCTTCTGATCGAGATGCTTATAGGATGTACTTGGACTTTAATCACATTTAATCTCTCTACTCACCATTTTCGCACCATCTCCTCCTCTCCCATCTTTTCCTTTCAATTGCTGAATCCCCAAGTCTTCACTAGTTTAGTTATTTTTGGATTTTTCATTCTGATTTAATATGGATTTATTAAAATTAAAAAAGAAAAATGAACATTTGAAACCGTTTTCAAGCCGGGTAGATTGTTAAACAGAAAAGATAACTCTTCTCAAGACCTTTGTCGACGACTCTAGACTATTTAATATTGTTGTCGGCTGCCATGTCCTGGTTTCAGAATTTTAATCAGATTTCCTTTCGAAACTCAGCGTCGCCACAGTGTCAGACAGGTTTCTCTCGTCTCTTAGGATCGACTAATTCATATGCAAGTGTCGTTCGCATGACATTTTTTCATATCTTCGATTTTTAAAGCTCTCATTTGAATATTTGTTATTACCATAAAGATTTGCACTGACTAGCGCTTCATCTGAACTTGACACATGAAGTTTTATGTGTTATTACCATAAAGATTTGCACTGACTAGCGCTTCATCTGAACTTGACACATAAAGTTTTATGGTGCTGTCACTGTCACACCCTACTACTGATCGAGACCTGTTCTTTATTTCGACCTATTTTTTAAGTTAGTTGATTCAACAAGTGAATTAGTACATATTTCTTAAAATTTTCATAATTATTGTTTTATTATATTTGTATGCGTAGTTTTTTGGTACATTAATAAAAAAAATTATAATAATTATTAAATTTTAAAAATTAATTTAATAATTTATTCAAATAATGTAATTTTTTTTTATATTTTATAAATATGATAAAATTAAATATTATCAAGTCAAGAAATTATTGGTCCTTTGAAATAACTTATTCTAAAATACATTCTGCAGTGAAATTTAAATTTTGGATTTTAAACAATGAATAAAGAAAATTTCTTTTATTTTAAGATAAAATTTAAATTATCTCAATTATTATTTTTTAGATAAACATCATAATTCAATTCTTTTTGAGCAAGAACATCCTCTAATCATTAAACAATATTTATATTAATAAATCAATTATATAAATATTAAACTTTATTTCCAATCTATACAAAGTTTAAAGCTGACCTGCATCTGCATCCATCTGCTGTTGCTTCAAACCGTACAATTCTCCTTCTTTCTTCGTTTGCCCTTCACCCGCCCAGTCTAGATTTCCCGAAGGAAAAGGAAAGGGGAAGAATAGAGAAGAAAATGGGGAGAATGGTGAGGAGCTGTCTGCAATCACTGTTGAAAATTGTGAATTCATTCATAGGGATGGTTGGTCTAGCCATGGTCCTTTATGCGGTTTGGTTAATGAGGATTTGGGAAAAACAAACGAGTGATTTCCCTTCTTGGGACTCTGATTACCCACTTCCATGGTAATTTCCTTTTATTATGTTTTTATTATTATTGACTATATTGTTTCTGGGTCTGCTTGGATGGTGGAAAATGTTGGGAATTTTCCTGGAAAGTTTTGATTTTGGAATCAGGGAGTGCTTTGATTTCTGCTATGGTTTTTAGGGTATTTAAATCTTCATTTTCCTGGATTGATTAAATGAGCATCAATTGATATGAACTTGATTTGGCTTCTTTGAGACTATAAGAGCAATAGTTATTTAAGAATTATGTAATCTGATTTTCTTTTTCTATTTCCCTTAATTTCCTCTGGTTTAAATGAAATTGTAACAGCAATAATCATTCAAATGGGTTTGCAGTCATTGAAATTTTTGTTGCCTAAACCTAGTTAAGCTTCATGTTTCCTTAGTTGAGAACCAGAGAGAGATAGCAAAAGAGAGGATGAGAACAGTATAGGATATTTTTCATTTTGAGCTTCAAAATTTTTAAACAGAAGGCATGCCTGTTACTGTACAATATGCATTTGGATAACATCCTTTTTCGAATGGGTATGGCTTTGACTATTCCTCAAGCCCGCCAATTAGTTAACTATAGAGATATTTTAGTTAATGGTCATATAATATATATGTCAAGTTATTGCTGCAAACCCCGAGATACTGTTACAGTGAAGGATGGCCACAAATTTAGAGCCGTAATTCAAAGTTTTCTTGATTCATCCACCCATGAGGAATTGCGAAACCATTTGACTCTTCATACATTCCAATATAAAGGATTAGTCAATCAAATAATACATTGAAAAAGGATTGGTTTCAAAATAAATGAATTTCTTGTTGTAAATTGTATTGCTACTTTTCATAAATTCTCTTGAAGCAACTAAACTTTTCTCCTTTTGATGAAAATACAGGTTCATGTCTGCTTTTCTTGGTATTGGGTTCTCTCTCTGCGTGATCATGTTGACAGGTCATATTGCTGCTGCAACTATCAATTCTTGTTGCCTGTATTTGGTATCCTTGAACTAATGAATTTAATTGGACGTTAATGCTGCAGCCTCCTCTTCAACCCTTTTCTTTTCTTTCAAACTATCAATTCAAATGTTTCTTAAACTATTTTGTGCATGGCATACTATGTTCATTGTTGACCTTAAATGGTTTTAGTATATGTTTTTTATCTTTCTACTTTTTCTGCTGGAGGCTGGAGTAGTTGCTGATGTATTTCTAAACCGTGACTGGGAGAAGGTATTCTCTGAGCAACATATATTTTTCTTTTTTCAAATTTTTATTCGTTGAAGTTTGAGGTTGGAATTTCTGCAGATGCTTATCAATAACTTATGTTCGCTAACTTTGTGTAACTTGGCACCAGGACTTCCCAGAAGATCCAACCGGGAATTTCAATCAGTTTAAAGATTTTATCGAGTCTAATTTTGAGATCTGCAAATGGATCGGCTTGTCAATTGTATCTATCCAGGTGCATATCTCTCTTGATCCCTCATTTTTTTAAACGTAATGAAGTTTGAGGATGTGCTTCTTGTTGTCCTCCATTACAGACTGATTATGCAATACGTTTTATCCCAAAGCCTCTAAATATAATATATCATTATGGTTATAAAAATGTCCGAGCTTGCATGAAATGGAGAAAATTTTAATTTCCGAACACCCATAATTATGCCTAAGGATGATTATAACCTGAGCAGGCCTGAAGAAACACTCGTATGTTCTGCTCCACAAACCTGGAAAAAAGAATGAATCTGTGTTATTCAGTTTGAACTTGGTTCAAGTTTAAGAAGTAGCTTAGGAAATTTGGATGAACTATGAAGTCTGACCTTATACATAGACCCACTAGACTAATCCAAGTTCTATCAATTTTTGGTAAACAAATAAGCCGAGACTGAAATGACTTGTACAGGTTGTTTTCTCACAAATATAACTGTGTCTCAAATTCTTGTACAATTTTTTGTTGTTCTTTGTCTGTGAAGAGGTCGTCGTAGCTTCCAAAGTCACCTTATGTGCTAATTAGGCATCATTAGTTTTTCTATTTTGACTTGTTCCCCTGCAAGTAGAGAGTACCTAAGGACACGAGGTAATTCTCTTTAAGAAACTCGGCAAAATAGCCCCCTCTCTTCTTAGGATACTGCTGAGAACAGATCCAGTAGGGGTGGGGTGGGACCTGTAGCTCAGAGGATTGGATTGGGATCAGCCGGAACTCATCTTCTTTCCCATTTTTGGCGATTTTGCAGCCTAAGCAAACTAACACAGGTCCAGTTTAAGAATGAATTATTTCCTGTGTGTTTGGTCCTTAGCTTTTATGTTAACGATTTGCAGGGATTCTCCATGTTACTGGCCATGATACTTAAGGCTCTTGGACCACATGAATATTACGATAGTGATGATGATGATTATGATCCAGCTAGGGCTCCACTTCTGAAGCATGCCGATCACCCTCATGCATATGTTGTTGGTGACCCTGTTTATGGACCAAAAAGTGATGCATGGACTATAAGGGTAAACGACAAGGTATAAATGTTTAATTCGTCTAGCGAATTGCTTTTACCGTGCTCCTTATTTTGTAAAAGTATCTTGATATGTGAATATTTCTTAGGCAATCTTTTACCGTTAACTGCTTCTCTCTTCCTTTTCCACTCTGTCGTCTTAACTTTCAGATATGTTTTATCATTCTACTGGTTCAATCAATGGTCTTAATCGCACATGAGAAGTGTCAGCCATCGACTTGTCTAATGTTATCCGGATTGGCTATTAGCTTACTTTTACTGTTGGTTGTTTGCTTTGATTGTCCAATCTCTGAGACACTAAACCAGTGTTTACTAAGTCTGTATTTGGAACAAATTCATAACTTTCGTAAAATTCATTACAAACATGCAGTTTTAGTAATCTTTTCTATATTTGCAACACGGAGAATAAAGTGGGTTGGTTCTTTTGACTTAAAAAATTCGACTCGGAAGTCTTGACATAAAACTCTTTAACTTTTTCTTGATCTTTCTTATTCCCGTTAGCAGGCAAACAGGTGAGGAGGATTGCAATCGAGAAGAACATGATGTTTGGATCCGCAGAAAGTGGAACGCCACAGCAGGAAGAGCGAGCATATGACCGAAACATAGGTAGTAGAATTTGCTGTTAAACGCAGGGTATCAATCTCTCATACTTCTCTACACAAAGCTTCACGCAGCAATAGAGTTCAAATTTGATTCGGAGTCACCCCTAAAATTGATTTTCCGTTGTTTGATCAAATCTTGGAGAAGCCAATCTTTGTCATTTTTATCCTATATAAATCTTCGTTTTTACGTTGTATTTGATTTGAACTCGAGTAATTAAAATGTAATATTCATAAAAAAAAGATCGTAATTTTAAGTTTAATTTATAATTGGTTTGGAATGATTATGAGTTCAAATGATTGGAATTAATTCTTAAATACATACACATCTTAATTAAGAAAAAATGTAAATTATTTCATTTGTTTTCACTGA
>NW_019014658.1:1269616-1288571 GCF_000150535.2 Carica papaya | reverse complement strand
ATAATTTTATTGGAGCCTCATGATATTCTTTGTCCTGTACAATTAATGGAATTTAACAGCGAGTGAATATAGATATATATATATATATATTTCAATATTATTTCATCTAAGAGCAAATAACATTAAATTAATGATCAAATTAAATTTAAAAATATAAAAAATATGTTTATAAGCTATTCTTAGGATATCATGAGTAATTATATTTATATATGCACCCTAATTGGAGAAAACAAATCTTGATTAGGGTTTAATTAATCCATGATGAAGAACGTGATTTTTATTGAATAACAAGTTTATATGTATATGTATATGTATATGTATATATGCATGTGGTTAGTCACATGCAAAGTGGAAGCTTGAAGACAAGTAAGATTTTTATATGAAATCCTTCCTTTGAAATTTGTGGAGATTTCCTCTTTGTATTTTTGTTGAAGAAACTTGTGTTCAATATCTTCCAGAATTGTTGGATCCTGGATCACTCAGATTTGATTTGAATCAGTCCATACATTATATATATATATATATATATATATATATATAAATATATGTATATTGTATTGATTTAACCCACATTTTTTAAAAAAGTTTTTTAGGGTTTCCAATTACATCATTCCAACATAAACTTTGGTTTATTTCCACTTCAGAAGACTATTTACTTCAGTTTTTTGAGTTCTAACTTTTCCAGTCTTAAAATTGCTTTTATACTAATAAATTATATGTATATGTATATGTATATGTATATGTACATGTATNNNNGTATAGAGTGAAGTGATTGGTGTGGTGCTGGTGGTCATTAATTAATGATATATGGATAAAGGTGTAAAGAGTTGAAATATTTGTATATATATATATATATATTTTTATATATATAGAAAAAGTAGGGCAAATAATATTTGAGGACATTACGTCTCATTCTTCTCAACTACTTTTATGTTTTCACATCTCTTCCCACATATCATTTCTACAATTTCTTTTTGTCTTAGAGTAGAAATTTATATTCCATGTTTTTGTCTCTTCAACAAGTATATATATATATATATATATATATATATATATAAAGAACTGAAGAATCACATGCACCTCTTTTATCTTACATACAAGAATATTTATGGATAAATATTCTTTATCCATAAATATAATAAATTCGTTAATATTTAACTTGATTTAATCACTCCAAATTCATCAATACACTAATAAGTTAAGTTTTGAGTCATACTGAATCAATTATTACAGATCGTTTATAACCAGCATATAAGATATCAACAAAATAACGAGTTTTACATCTTCAAAGACAGTTCAAATTTATGATTTTCAAATTGAATATAAAGATTTTAGTAATTTAATTACCATTCTGTCGGTAATAAATTTTTTTCCATTGTTAGTGTCCTCTTTAAAATATATGGTTACCAAAAACTAAGCTATGCATTCCATAAGTTTGGTAAAAATCAAATGTTGAATTTTATGTCCTTGATAATACTTTTAAGTTCAAAAGAAAATGGAATATTTCTTAATTTAAACAAAAATAATAATAATTCTCCTCAACTTTTTTTAGATAAATTTAAAAAATTAGGTTAGTTTTTTTTTTAAAAAAAAAAAATTCATTGTGTATATCTCAATTAAAAATTTTAATTGTCATATAATACCGTACTTATTAAGATGAAGAATTTAATTTGATCATTGTAAGATGTTAGACTATGTTGAATTAAAAAGTATGAATCGGCTACATCAGCCTATAATATACTTAGAGGACAGTGATGGTTAAATTATTCTCAACTTGAATTATGTTTCGATCTCAATCTTCATATTTTTTAAGTGATAAGAGAAATTAACATCTCGTCTTGTTCTTTTATAAAATTATACTTAATGTATATTACTTTATGTAAAATGTATTATACATTATAAATTTCATCGAATATTTTATTTTTTAATCATTTTTATTTATTTTTTTTTTGCTATTTTTATTTTTATTGTTGTCAAAGATAACCACGATAACCCATTTGAAGAGTAGAACATCATTTACTCGACAAAATTTCAAGCACAACCATTCAAAAGTCAAACACATTATGTAAAAATAGTTAATATTTATCTTTTAATGTTTAAAAATATATTTAATTTTATCTTTTAAATAATTTGTGTTATCTAAATAAATATATAAATAACTTTAAAAAAACTTTTAAATTCTTCATCATATGCAATAAAAACCTTATTTCTCACTTGATCCCTATTTTCATCATGGTATGCAAAGATATTCAGATTTTGTTACCACTATGTCAATCATCAACATTTTTTACTCTAACAAAATCTTTCGACTCATAAAAAAATTTGAAAAAAAGTATGAATCGTTACCACCATTATCCATGTATATTGAAACTATTCCTCAACTTCAATATTACGAAATTTATAACAAGTGTATATTCACGATGACTCACAACCAGTATAAAAGATTAAGAAAAACTACTACCAATTCAAATGATCGCGTTCAAACAAGCCAACTTGGAAACAACTCGCAACATCGGACAAACAGCTCATGTCAAAAAGTAAGTACCTTAAATTCGGCTACTATTTTAATAATAGTCATATAAAATATTATAATACAAATTAATCGTATTTAATAATAAGTTTGCCGAAATTTAAGTTAAGTACGTACAAAATAAGTTTCATAATCTAATTCTAGTTAGCTCAAATTGGTCCACATAATAGACCAAGCTAATATTGTCATGTTTGCCGTCTTGATGGCATGTTCAAAATAATAGATGGTTTTGTAAATTAAAATTAATTTTTTTTTATCAAATGATCTTATAAATATATTCGTTCAAAATAATTTAGTACATTTAAAAAATATATATATAAATTTTTTTTATTATATATTATATTTATATTACCTTAAACTAGTCAATTAAAAACCGATTTTATGACAATGTTAGATATAAATAGTGCAAAATAATAAATTTCTTTTTTAAAAAAAAAAATTGACCAATTGATGAAGGTTATTTATTTCTCTAATCTCAATAAATCTGACAAAAAATGTCAACAAAATCAGACCAACACTTTCACATTTGGACATGACCAAGAAATCACCACCATGGAGTCAACAATATTTCTTCAAATTTCAAGGTCCAATTAGCCATTTAATAAGATTAATTAATTTAATTACACAAATAAGATATTTTTAATATAATTAATGGGTTAATTATGTGTACTTATTTTTTTAATAATATTTTCAATATATATATATTTTTTAATTTGTACATAGACTTCAATGCACCAATAACATAAAATATCTTATTTTATAATATTTGGCTTCCTTAGGAGTTATTAATTGACTTTATTTCATTATTATTTTTACTATAATTATTAATATAATGACAAATTTGGTGTCAAAAATTAACATTAATAATTAATAATCAAATTATTGCATATTGGTAGGGTAAAATAATTAAATTGGTGTAAGTTTGAGCATATGTTATAATTTTAAATAATAAAAATTTTTTTGTAACAATTAAAATTTTTTAATTATAAGAATTATAATATATTAAAAATCTGATTTAATTTTTTAATTATAAAATAATAATAATAATTAAAATACTTATAACATTAATATATTCTTTTTAAATTCCAGATATTTACAACTGACCTTTTCTCTTGGTGCATTTATAACCAACTTTTCCACTCTTAATTTCGTTAATACGTCACCGTTTCACTCATTCCCATCAAGTGCGCAACGTCTCTTTTTTACTTTATTTCTCTTCCCCTCGCCCACGCGCGCCATCACATGCAACCTTCACAAACAAACAAACGAAACAAATAACGGTCAAATAGAAAATGACGAAAATACCCTCAGCCGCCTGACACGCACGGCCATGCGGATTTAACGCCTTAACTGTCGGTGGGTCCCACTGCTGAACACTTCCTGAGTGGCAATTCCGTAAATAAACCCAAAGGACAAGGATAAAATAGTCGATCCACAAAAAATACACTAAAGAAAAATCACTTCCCCCCCCTGTTCCGCCTATATATACACCTGACCACCCGCAACAGACTTTATAACTCTATAACAAAAGTGTCGGCAAAATTTTTCTTCTCTTCTGATTCTGACACGTGTCATTTTCACGGCTACAATGCAGCGTCGTGGCGGGTCGGGTCTGGCATTCGGGTTGTGGGTGATGGTTTTGTTGGAGTTCGTGACTGCGGCGGTGATGTCGGCGGAGGTGGCACGTCATTTGGACCTACATTGGCTCCCCGCCACCGCTACCTGGTACGGTAGTCCCGAAGGTGACGGCAGTGACGGTAAGTTAATTAACTCCCGCAGCTCATTTCATGTTTATGGTGCTTGAGTGAGTTGCGAGTGAAATAGTACAGAGTTTTGCTGAGTCAACTCAGTACTGAGTAATTGACTCTGGCGGTGAGCAGGGGGTGCGTGCGGGTACGGATCGATGGTGGATGTTCGGCCGATGAGAGCTCGAGTAGGAGCGGTGAGTCCGGTGCTGTTCAAGGACGGAGAAGGGTGTGGAGCGTGCTACAAGGTTCGTTGTAATGATAGGAGTATTTGCTCGAGGAGGGCGGTGACGATCATTGTGACGGACGAGTGTCCTGGTGGATACTGCGCTAATGGCCGGTCTCATTTCGACCTGAGCGGCGCAGCTTTCGGTCGGTTGGCGATCACCGGCGAAGGTGGTCAGCTCCGAAACCGAGGCGAGATCCCTGTCGTTTATAGACGGTAATGCTCTGTCTACTACTCTGCTTTTCTTCTTTTTTTTCTTTTCTCTTCAATTTCTTTTTATAATTTAAATAATTAAATAATATATATATATATATATATTAATTTTAATGACATTTTTAGGATATTTAAATTATTACCCATGTTAAATTTTGTTGGTTTTGGTAATTATATGGGTTGACCGTTGACTGATATGAATCGAAATTGTATATCTATAGGACGCCATGTAAGTATCCAGGGAGGAATATTGCATTCCATGTAAACGAAGGTTCCACAGATTACTGGCTTTCAATTCTCGTGGAATTTGAAGATGGAGATGGGGATGTTGGGTCAATGCATATAAGGGAAGTAAGTATTTTTTCTCTTTCTAAACTCTCTCTCTCTCTCTCTCTCTCTCTCTCTCTCTATACATATATATATTCCATATTTATCAACCTTTTTAAGCTTTACTTCCTTATTTTAAAAAAAAATATATATATATAGAAATATATATTTTGCATGCACATTAATTATAATACAATTTTTTATTACAAAATACATAAAAATTTACAATTTAATTCTAGTAAATTAAATTATTTTTTTTCAAAAAAAATACATATATATCAATCATCATATTAAAATAGATATAATCTTTAAGTTGATCACACCGATAGAAATATAATATAACTTAAATGATAATATTTTATTCCAATAATATAATGAAACCATGAACTTTTAAAAGACACCTATAGCTAGTTGATGAAGAACCCTTTTGTTAATAGTTAACTTCTTTTCTCAAACTTTGATAACCAAATCAAAGTTAAAGTAAGAGAAGATTGAACTCTTTACATTAGAACTTTTACTTTATACAGTATTATATATATATGTATATATATATATATATATATATACATATAGAGGAGAGAAGAATATGGTTTGGAAGTTTTATAAAATCTTTATTCTGTGTTGGGTGTGTAAGAATATTATTTGTTCATGCATTCTCATTGATGAGATGCATCATGTTAGTTGAAAAAAAGCTGCTTGCTTTTTCTCAACTTTTTACATGAAAAGTGATGCTCAAACAGTGCTTGCTTAAGAAACAGAGATTAATAATCAAAGAAGCACCCATTCCCTGAAAAGTACTTACTAATTTTTTTTTACCATACAAGCAGCTTTTCATGGTATAATTAGAAATTATGGAATTCAAACTATTGGGAACACCTCATACGGACAAACCCATTTCAGTTTTTTTTCCTTCTTGAGGTTAAATATATATATATATATATCATGATTATGTAAGGCTTATTAATGGTGCCAATGTGTTCTGTGTTTAAAAGCACTTTTCTGCCTGCTCTTTTACTCTCCCCTCCTTTATATTCAACCATCTTCTTTCTTCATTGCATGTGAGAGAGGAGGGGGCCACTCTTGCAAAAGTCTCCTTCATTGGTCTGCCCCAACTTATATAATATATATATATATATATATATAGTTTTGGTGTATCTCAAGTTACAAATCAAATTCATTTTTTGACCCACCACCAATCTGGTTAATGCAGATCCCACATGTTTCCACTCTCCTCTAAGATACTCTAAAATACCCATGTCCCCACTTCCTCTTTTTCCCTCTTTTAATACCTTGCTTTTCTCTTTCTTTCTTTCTTTCTTTCTTTTTTCTTCATGTACATTTTCTTCTTTTGACTAAAAAAGCAAATTGAACAGTTGGAAGAGAACATCACAAACCTAGAAATAGAACTACTTTTTAGATCATTATGTGTTTTTAATTTCAAAAGATTATGTCTCTTATTTACTTTCTTCCTTTGTTATACATGTACATTTGATTGGTACAAAAAAATTTATATATTTCGTTAATTACGTTACACATATACATTAATCATTATACAGATCATTTAATTAAAAGACTTTCACCGATATAGTTCTAAACGTTTTGTTAGTTAACACATAGACATTGATTGTACATTTTATAAATTAGTTGGTACGTACGTTGGATACTAATTACCACACAACTTTATAATAAGAAAACGCACGCGTCGATTTAAAATCGTAACTTTTTAGAAGTACCAATCATTCATTTTTTTTTTTTACCCATGACTAGTTCTGGGTTATTGTATTGAAAGTGACTTATAATTTGATTTGGTAGAGTAGTTTTGTGATTTTTAATATGGGTTTTTTTACTGCTGGGTATTGGCAGGCAGGGTCAAGTGAGTGGTTAGAGATGAAGCATCTATGGGGAGCAAACTGGTGCATAATTAGGGGACCTTTAAGGGGGCCATTCTCTGTGAAGCTAACAACACTATCCACAGGAGAAACACTCTCTGCAAGGGATGTTATCCCAAGAAATTGGTCTCCAAAAGCTACTTACCCCTCTCGCCTTAATTTCTTCCACTATTAACCTCACTACTCCACACACACACACACACTATATATATATATATATATATATTATAATATATTATGTCACATACAAAACTAGCCGTTATCTCTTTGGTGGGTTTCTTCTTGAATCTAATTTTTCTTAGAGAAAATTAGTAGCCGTTGGATTGAAAATTAGCATCCAAGGGTACTTTCTTTCTTATATAGTTTGTGTTTTCTGTAATGTGTGTAAGCAAGTGCCCCTCGAGGGCTGGCTGCTGTAGCCCTCTCCAAAGGGAGAGAGAGCGTAAAATGTATTGGCTGTGTGGTTTAATCCATTTATACCATTTTATGTAACAGACTCTTTCAATAAAGATTATATTATTTGTATATAGTATTTTTATGAAAATATATAATTTAATTTAAATTTATAATATTTTATAAAAAAATATATATATTGAGATATTAAATCATTATTGACATTACCCATTTCATAATATTAATTTTCACAAAATAAAAATAAAAATATCTCATCATATTCTCTATCATATATATATATATATATATATATCACCTAATATTCCACATGCTAAAAGTAAATAAATATTTCAGAAGAAAAAGAAAAGTATTATTTGGCTCGTGATAGTTTTTGGCTTCTTGCCATGTGAAAGACCCACTTGTTTGAGAGTGAGATATATATATATATATATATGTATATATTATAGGATATAAATCACAGTCCTCTGTTTTGTATGTCCCCACTGCACTATATGTGTATATACATAGACCCACACATAAATTCTACAATTTACAGGTCATACAACAAGTTATTCATTTTGGTATGTATATACATAAATATATATATATGTAGACATTTTAATTTATTATAATTGCAGAAAATTACAAAAAGACTGATTTAGGAAACAAAGTAATCTCCATCTCCATCTGCTTTCTTTAATTTGAAAAGAAACAGAAGGGAAATCCAGCAATTCAAGCTTTTGCAGAAGCAAGAATGGAAGATCAAGATCATGACATAAAATCTCAGACTTCATAGTTTCAACAACAAAAGTGCTAATATGAGATAACCAAGTTGGGAAATCATTAAACTGGAAATTTAAAGGTTGCAAGTTCGATCTACATTCATCGTGAATTTCTTTTCTTCAGGTCAAATTTACAAACGAAATTTAATCAAGTGCCGAATACCTAGATAATGAATAAAGGAATATGTGGAAGCAACAAGGGAGCTTCATAATATACTGCCTAATTTCCTAGAAAATCCTAGAGCAAGTTGAGAAGGCATTTTGTTTACAGCCATTCTGCAGACTAAATAATCTACAGGTAGCCGTTTTTATTCTCCGTGGATCATGATTAAACAGAGAATATCAAAATAAACAAAAGAAATCAATAGGGAAAATATGAGAAATCATCATTACTCAGCAGGGGCTGCAGGCGCAGATTCAGCGGCTTTCTCCCCTTCTTCTGCAATCTTATCTCCTTCAGCCACATCTTTCTCAGCAGTAGCGGAAGCAGGAATCTGTGGTTTTAATTGATCAGGAGTAGCATCATTAGCAGATGCATCTTCAGCAAGTGGTGCAGCAGGCTTAACTTCAGCAGGTTCAGCAGGTTGATCTACAGCCCCATTTGGTGTTGAACTTTTCTCATTTTTGATATCCTTCTTGTTCTTATCATCTTTCTCGTTCTTGGCATCCTTCGAATCTTTGGCATCTTTCCATCTTTGCAGGTGTAGGAGGGGGAGGCATCATATGGGGAGGAGGTTTATGCTTCAGGCTTGTGAAAATTTGCCTCATCCTGGATAGGTCAGTAGGTTTCCCAGGCTTTGGACCCTGAATTACAATAACCGAAGGCTTCTTGTCAGGATCCCTTTTGCCTCTCTTTTTCTCAATGTTAGGGACCTCATAAGGAATGAACTCTGCAATTGCTTTCCAGTAATGTTGGTCAGCTTCTTTGTGGAACTTCTCCCGGTTAGCCAAGTACAGCTGAATGGAACTCAAACTGGTTTATTAGCAGAAATGCAGCTGCATCAAGAGCAAGAAAAAAGGAAAAAGATGTCCAGAACATTTATACCTTCTCTCTTTCTCTGTTGTTAGCCTTGTTAGATTCAATGTTGAGATTCCTTTTCACGTAGAAAGCTCTTTTATACTCCTCAGCTTCATCAATAATCTGGTTACGCATCTCCTTCTCTCTATTCTCCTTTTCTTCAAGGTAGAGGGCATTTTGACTGCACAAATTGATAGCCGATGGGTTTTAGACTATATACTTTTAGTGCCAACCAAAACCAAGATCAACAGTGGGATATATATCTAGCTATTTTCTTTGTTCAGCTATATGGGTATTCTTTTTCACTTATATGCCAGCCAACACTAGAAACAGAAGTGCAATATGATATTCACTAAGGTTATGTTTCCAACTTTAGAAATTCATACTTACATTCATCATAAGGGGGATGTAAATCACTTACAAAATGACAAAAAATTGCTTCTTAGACAGTTCTAAGTGAATTTGAAAAGACAAAGTTCAAGTTTGACCGAAATTTTCTATAAATAAAGTTTATGTATTCTTATTTAAAAGTCATATTTGGTAAAAAAATTCAAACATATTGTGAAATGCATTTATAAGTTCAGACATTTTGTCAGAATGGAAATTTATACATTTAATTAATCATGTGACACCTGCAAAATTATAATACTAGAATCTTCTAAGGAAATATATGGGACATACAACTCAAGACTCAAACCACATTCTTAAAGAAAGAGAGGTGGAAGTGTGGACCATTACCATCCAGCCAGGCTGGTAGGTTCATGTCTATTTTTACAAAAACCTTGTGCATTAAAACAATACATTTCAAATTATATCGAAATTGTAGATTGGGATTATTATTCAGTTTACATACAGAATCCTATGAGTTAAAAATTTTAGATTTGTTTCAAGTATGGCCTAAACTATCAAGTTTTAGCCTCTTAATTAGAAAATCAATGGTACCATATAATCAATAATGACCAATTCACCATGTCATCTCACCAGATCGGGAAGTAGGAATGATAATTAGATGAATGTGTGCATCAGATGTATTACATATATGGATGATGCCCATATTCATACTAATCTAATTGGCTGATTTCCATTCTTTTAGCAGATTAGATAGCATGAACAAAGCTGTCTAAATCAAGTTCAATTTTTCGGTTCTTCAGCATCACAGAGTTCTGTAGGAAAGAAAATTAACTGGAGGACAATTATTGCGACTCTAATTGCCATGCTAAACAAACCAGAGCATTAGTCATATACATACATACATATATATATATACACACACATATTATTAGGCCCAGATTCCTGCTGATACTTTTGCTAATTTTCAAATGTCTGATGCATTTGATTTCTTATCTTAACAGGCAGAAACAAGATATAGAATGTTGATTAGTTGAAATGAAGGCATCGTGGTGAAGTCAACAATGGCGGATTATTGATAAAAAAAGGTAATATAAATCGAATCATAAATCGGTTCATAAATCAATAGATCAACCATTGGAAAATTAAGAATTATATAGTCTGTGTATGTGTGTATATATGCATATTTAGCAAACTGTAGAATCCACATCGTTCATTTGAAGAACAGAAGGAAACTAACCGGCGCCACTCGCGACGCGCGAATCCTTCCTCCTGCATCTGGGAGGGATCAGGGAGAAGAGGTCCGTCAGAGGTGAAAATGCCATCAGTAGCGTCGCTATCGTGCGCCTGGCCGTCGCCATTGGCATCGGTAACGGACATTTCGAAAGGCGACGCGTAGTCATCGGGGATGTTCGAGGCGGGAATCCCGAAACCATAGACATCGGGGCTAGTAACACCGTATACAGCCGGGTCACCCGAGATGGGGTCTAGGGGGAGATCATCAGTGGTGACATGAGCAACAGGCGGAGGAGGATGATGAGCCGGTTGGTCGCCGGAGGAGGAGAAGTCGTCATAGCCCAATCCCATGTAACCATCATCGTCGAAAGGTTGATCTATGGGTGACGGAAACTGGACCTGTGTCTCGACTTGCGTCGGGTCCTCTCCATCGTCGAATGGCGCCATTGTTGAGCAGCTCTCTCTCTCTCTCTCTCTGTAACGTTAGCTGAGGATGGCTTTGAGTTGTTTTCTCTAACAAATATCGTTGAGTTCGGATCAGACACAGGGAAGAAGGAAATTTGTTAGTTGGAGGGTAGAAATGTCTTTTTATCATGTTATCGAATGTGTTAAGAATTACTAACTGGAGATAAAATTTCAAGTAGCGGGGATAGCTCAGTTGGGAGAGCGTCAGACTGAAGATCTGAAGGTCGCATGTTCGATCCACGCTCACCGCATTTTTTATTTTTCTCGTTTTTTAAAACCATGATTTTACATAAAACTGCGTCGTATTTTTTGTTTCTCAGAATGTGCCACGTGTAGGCGAAATGCGTTGTACGTGGAGGGAGCTCCTGCTGTTTCCATGACAGCTCTGCAACTAACTGAGCATCTCTTCCAGCTGAAGTCAACCCATTCCGCCATTTTTCCTCAATTCTCATAGATAGATAGAACTCTCTCCCTCTTTCTGTCTCTACCCAAAGAAGCTGTGTTAATTTACGGAGAAGGTAAAGGAGAAATGGGGGACCGGTTCATCCCTAACGTAATGCCGGACTACATAGCAGAGACATCAACCGCAAGAGTAACCACGGGAGAAGAAGATTCCCTCATGAATCTTCTTTCCATGCCCTACCCTTCCCTCTCTCAACTCCTTAAACGCACCGCTTTAGACCTTAAAGAAACAGTACACTCTCTTCTTCCTTCGATTTTTTTCGTCTCTTTTGCCTTTTGAAGTGTCTACCAGATGTATGTGTTTTTTCCTGACAGATAGTCATGGAGATATGGGGCTTAACGGGGCAGCAAGTGGAAGACTTCACTCTTTATGCTGGCACACTTGGTATAAGTTTCTTGCTTTTCAAAGCTTATCGTGTTACTAAAAATGAGAATGATCTATCTCTTTGCTTGGAGATCGTCAAGGCTTGTGATTCTGCGTCTCTCCCTTCTCGGTATTCTATGTAACTTCTATTAGGTTTTTATTATGCTTCATGATAGTTATGAAGCCTTGATGGAAACAGTATATGTCATGGGTTCTGTATGGAAAATAGGGATGTAACTTTTCTATGTGGTCGGGCGGGCGTTTGTGCTCTTGGAGCTGTAGTGGCAAAGCATGCTGGAGATCAACAGTTGCTTGACTATTACTTGACCCAATTCAAAAAGGTTATGTTTTTCTATTTATTATATATATATCTTTTGGGTCTGTGAAGGATGAGAATGATAGGTAATAATATTTTGTGGTGTTGTTTGTTGTCTGGCTGATTTACCAATTTCATGAGTTGGGACAGATTAAGCTGTCTAGGGGTCTACCTGATGAATTATTATATGGAAGAGCTGGATTTTTATGGGCTTGCTTGTTCTTGAACAAACACATTGGGGAAGGGACTATTCCTTCTACAACCACTGTAAGTCTCTCGAGATGGTAGTCCTTATCTTTTGATAATTGGGTTGGAACTTATACTTAGGAAAAATTTGTGCAGCGGCAAGTTGTTGATGATATTATTAGCAATGGAAGGGCATTGGGGAAGAAAGG
This sequence comes from Carica papaya, assembly GCF_000150535.2. The sequence goes on along the minus strand of NW_019014658.1, from coordinate 1,275,862 downwards.
CAAATGCCCACTTATGTTTGAATGGTATGGAGAGAAGTATTTGGGTGCTGCCCATGGCTTGGCAGGTATTATGCATGTTTTGATGGACATGGACCTAAAGCCTGATGAGGCTCAGGATGTTAAAGGCACCCTTAAGTACATGATCAAGAACCGGTTTCCAGGCGGGAACTATCCCGTTAGTGAAGAAGATAGAAAAAGGGATGCTCTTGTTCATTGGTGTCATGGAGCTCCTGGGATTGTGCTTACACTTGCCAAGGCAGCTAAGGTAAAGTTTTCTTGTTATCAAATGGAATCCTCTTGTGTACTTGGCATGTAACAATTTTTTTCCCTTTAAATTGGCAGCAATGTGTTTTATATTCTTTTTATCAAGGTGCCTAAAGTAAATTGTTTGTGGTTGTCAATTATCAAGTGAAATATAGCATTATGTGAAGTAAATATTGTGCATTTTGTATGAGGTGTGATTTAGACAATGTTCTCTCTGTCACATTATCAAGAATGTCTAGGAAAATAATGGTAGCAGTTTTCTTAGATATGTATGTATTGTATAATGCACATATGTATATACTAAATATATATTCCTAATGATCCTCTTTCTTTTCGTAGGAGTATTCTAATAGCTTGTTTCATTCATGAATAACATTTTCCTGGAGTTAAATGCATATTAACTTTTTTTCAAGATTGCTTATAGACATCTGTATGGTCACAAAGAACATTCTATAGAAGATAGCAGAATAGGGGGAGAAAAGGGGAAAAAAATAACGGATATGCTATTTGGTTCTGATGGCTTCTACTTATAACAGCATTGCTAAAACATTTATGTGGAATATGTCTATATTTAGGTTTTTGGAGATAAGGAATTTCTTGAAGCAGTAACGGAATCAGCAGAGGTGGTGTGGAACCGTGGTTTGCTCAAGAGGGTTGGAATTTGCCATGGTATTAGTGGAAACACATATGTGTTTCTCACACTCTACAGATTAACAGACAACACGGAGTATTTATACAGGGCGAAGGCATTTGCTTGCTTTCTACTTGATCAAGCTCATAAGCTTATATCGAAGGGAGAGATGCATGGAGGTGATCGCCCTTATTCTCTTTTTGAAGGGATGGGAGGTTTGGCATATCTTTTCTTGGACATGATCGAACCTTCTGAAGCTCGGTTCCCAGCATATGAGCTCTGATGCTTTGGAGTATGCATGTTTGGAAGTCATATTGCCTACTGTAATTCACTTGTATACGTGTATGTGAAAATAATCAATAGGATTTTTCTTCTCTGTGTGAAAAGTAATTATGTTGTAATTGTACCTTATGTTTTTTTGACATCTTCTTGATCTCTAGAGATTCATTAAACTTCTGTCCGATTTCCATTTAAACTTTTAATTGATTGCTTAGATGCTACGCCAATCCTCTACTCCAGTCTCATAAAAATGGTTGCTCAACTTTTTTTTAGGGTCTCACCTCATTATCCTTTGATGTGACAGACCTTACTGCTCATATATGAACTTCGGGTGCTCGTAGTCTAGAAGGATATGATATGTATCTAATACTAAGAGAAATAGAAAATTAGCACTGTTTGAATAGAAACTTGTAAAGATAACAAAATGAAAGGAAAGGGAAAGGAAAACAAATGAAGGTTTCTTGATCAATTTCATTGAAATCAGAGTGATTCATACACTCGCTTCGCCAATATCTGCTGTAAGTATCAGCCTTACAACAATTTATTCTGCTGCTTATAGCTTAGCTATCCAAATATCCTTATTCTCTTAGAGCAACCTCATCAAACTTCATGTTTGTTGAGGAAAGTAATGAGGAGCTGATTAACCTGCTCTGGAAGTTGTTCTTGAACAAAATGATTTCCTTCTGGCATGAAGGTGATGTCTAGATTGGGAACAAACTGCTTAACAAACCCAGTTCTCATGTAGTCCTCCATACCTGGGAATTTCATGAAATAGTCCTTTTCACCCATGATCAGTAAAGATGGAGCTGTGATTTTTGGATCAGTTAAACCATAATCTATCTCGAATGTCCTGCATCATAGATCAACTTGTTTGTCGATTTCAATGACTTAGAAGATAGAAATACCTTCATATGCTGTGAGAAATTATGTGCATAGTTTAGGGAAGCTTTCTGGTTACCTGTAAGGAACCTGCAATGCAGTTCTGAAACCAGATTTCTCATATAGGCTAGCATAGACATTTAAATCTTCCTCGGATAACCATGGTGGTAATGGTGTAGATGGGTCAACCAAGTCCAATATCTCCTGATCATCACCAGCTACTTGTAGTTCACTTCTACAGAACAGAATGTAGATTTTTCTTATCACTGTCTTAACATCAAAGCGGCCAAAATCTGCTTCAGCCCTCCCAGGTTCCTGAAATTCCCATCCGAAATGCTTCAATTTCTCATGCAGCTTCAAATCAACATTGACAAAGATGATGAAGGAAAGAATTTTTCCTTACCTTCCACCTCATTATGTAGAAGCCTCTGGGTAGGAGATCAGTTTGGATAGCTGAAGGACCTGGTAGCAGGAAAGGAATGCCTAGAGTTACCATACCTGCAACTCTTTCAGGGTGAATAACTGCCAACAAGAACGTTGGTACAGCTCCAAAATCCTTTCCGACAACAAATACCTGGTATGGTATATGTTCAAAAATTCAACTTTTGATATGTTACACAAAATATTTTAAGATGCATGATTTGAATATACGTGTTCATGAGATGGTGGATCCTAGTAAACTAAGTCTGATCTTGGAAATAATCTTTCAACGAACGCTGAAGGGAGAACAGGAGAATGTTCCCACATGACTTGTATAATCCTTTGGTCTCTTATGGCATACAAAATAATTGTAATTGTTGGTATCTTTTTGCTATATTTTGTTTGTTCTTCTGATTATTTCTTCTTTTTCCTTGTTCTTTTCTCTCTTTCTTTGGGTAAGATATTCGTTTCTCTATTTAATGCCAAAGAGATGACCGTATAATGGTGAGGTTGTTTGGTATCCAGTGATTGTAGAATGCCAGATTATTAAATGGTAGGTAGGCACACTTGTTTCGGATGCCAAAACAACAAAAAGGATATAGGCAAAACGAAAAGGTCAACAAGTAGAGGGAAGACTAACCATAAGCTGAGTTTTAACAGGGACTTCAGACACCTTGGGAACTTTTAGACCTTAAGAGAACAAATGTCAGTAGGCAGTCAAGAACTTTATTATTACATGCTGCTCATACAAGCGTCTAGATGATCTGTAAAACAACATAGAATGACCATGGAAGAAACAGGGTAGAGGAAGGGTGGCCAGCACAATTAACTCTCTTTGGGTGACTACAGAGATTTGAACTTGCTGTGGAATATTTCTTGTGAGCCAGAGTTGGTAAGTTACTGTAATTTTGAGCAAGTTTGTCGCTATGATTCCATCAAAATGCAAGTAGAAGGCCATTCCCGCAGTAGTAAGAAGAATGGAATACTACTGGATGTGGGTTCAGACCCGTGATCTACTAGTAAGAAGAATGGAACCCTTTATCCCTTGGACAACCAACTGTGATTGTGCATATGTTGCAGAACATTAATTTCAATCTTGCTTACAGAGTGTAATATTGGTTACTTGTATATTTGTTTCTTGTTATTCCTTTGCATCTTCACCTTATATAACTTTAAGAGGAGAGAGTTGATTACCTTGCTGATGTTCAAGGAGTCCAGAAGCGAAACAACATCGTCGACAAGGTCACCCAAGTTTGCTTTCTCGGGCTCTGCAGGGTGATCCGAGAGTCCATACCCCCGGAAATCGATAGCAATTGCTCGGTAGCCATTGTTAGCTACTTCAACCATCTGGTGCCTCCATGAGTACCAGATTTCTGGGAATCCGTGCAAGAACATCACCACCTTAGGACCTGATCCTCAACACAAAAACAAAACCAATCCTCATTACAAGATTCAGAAAATGACCGAAGAGAAATGGTGTTTCTAATCCTACCAGTTCCAGTCTCAGCCACATGAAGCTTGAGTCCTCTTACTTCTACATGGCTGTGCTTGATTTCTAACTTCTCCATTATTACTCTGTAACAGAGAGAAGCAGTGAAGGAAGATATATATATATATATATACACGCACATTATAAAAAAACAAAACTTGTTGAGATCATGTATCTATTATTATTATTATTATTATCATCATATTATCGTTATCGTTATTATTTTATTATATTATTGATTATTATATAATGGGTAAAAGTCATCTGGTTGGAGGAATCAACGTTGTTGTGGGATTGGCCTGTAGCGAGAGTAGTTTGGAGAAGGTTCCTATGGGAAGAAGACAGAAAGGGAGTTCTTCAATACGGATGAAAGCAAATATTGTAGTTGTAAAAATATTTTAAAAAATTATTTTTAAATATAAAAATATAATATTTTATATAATAAATAAAAATTATATAAAAATAAATAAATTAATTATTTTAATTATTTAAATAATATTATTTTAACATTTGATTAAATTTGGGCCGGGGACGGCCCAAGTTTTCATTATTAGAGAAAAGCCCAGAATTTTTATAAACTATAAATTTGGTAATTAATCTTTTCGCATTTTCCGGAATTTACCCCCCAAATCCCATTGTCTTCATTTTCTCCCTCTCTCAGACTCGTCAGTCAGAGCCACCGCCGACCAACCGTCACCTCTTCTCCTTCCTCTCCCCCACACCTCTACTTGCCAGCTTCTCACTAACTTCACTCATCAGTTCGACCGCATACCGTCTCACACGCACGGTCACGGCGCTTCGCACTTCTTGCGCGATCACTACATTCGCACCTGTCGCTGCGCTCCTCCCTGTCGTCCGCAATTTTTATTTTGCCGATCGTGCTTCACTTAAAAGGAAGAAGAGCTCGGGTATGTTCTTTTGCCTTTTATTGCTCTACTTCTTTGCATTTAGTTCACTGGCAGTGATGATTAGATATTAGTAGTATTACTGCCAGCGATGATTAGATATTAGTAGCGTTCATGATTCTTATTCTCGTTATGGTATTTCTCTTTGTTAGTTCCTTCTTCTGGATATGTAGGTGTCAAGGAAAATTTTGAGTATGATATCGTAAATTGTGAATTTCTGATATGATGTTCTGAATTTGAAAGTAGATTCAGCTTCGGAATTTCTTTTTCCTATTTGTATTTATGTTTTTGCTGAACTTTGTTCTGCAGTATTACTACTTTGTCGTTGCACTGATTCTCTTCTGGGCCTTCTTTGCAGGCTTCTCTGTTGTAAATTAAAAAATTTGTCGTAGTGAAGAATATAAACATGTGTGTGTATTTTGTGCGTATATTTCTTTTTTCGGGGATTTTTTTTTTCTACATATAGTTATATGCATGCATACATGAACTATTTTGCTTTCATTTCTTTAAATGAAAATGATGAAAAAGAGTAAATGCATGTATGGTTGTTGATAATAAAAAGTTCTGTTTATCTCGTAGAAATTTGTTTTTTTTTTTAATTTTTACTTAATATTATATGCATATATACTCACACTTTCTTTTCTGTTTGTACATGCACACATATGAAGACATATTATATTAATATACAAATAAATTATCATATGTATATATGGATGTATATATTCATGTAAATATGTTCTTATATTTTTATATTTATGTATATTTCTAGATATACATACATGTATCTGTATTTATGCATACATGTATGTGTAGAAAATATTTATACAGGAAATAAAAGAATTACAAAATGTTTCATGGACTAAAATGTACATTAAAATCCTGTCCAACCAAATCAGAACCCAGGAAAGAGGAGTTTTGCAAAGGATTTATATTTGTTCTAGTATGCTAATGATACAATTCAGTTCATTAAAAAAAAAAAAGAGAAGCTGATCTTTTCTATACTGATAAGTACAAGTTTGCAATGAGGGTTCTGGAAATGGTTTGTTGATCTCTCTGTGTTGCTGCTTTACTTTCGTCTTTGCTGCTGTAATACATAGGATTTGTGTCTATATTTGATTTGCTTGAAAAACTGAAATTAACTGAGATGAGCAAAACCAAGAGAAAATTAATGTAAATGACTGGGCATTTTCTTTTCCTGGAACTTCTTCCTGAAACAAAAAGAGCCTAATAGTTTTGCTGACCCAGATTTTTTTCTTTTTTGGCTTTTAGGAGTGTTTGACTGTGGTCTTTACCTCAAGTGCCCCTTGTTTTGGAACTAGGGCTTTCTTGCACTGTCTTGCCATCTTTTGTTTATTTATTTTTGTCTCTTTTAAATAATA
>NW_019014658.1:1232428-1254036 GCF_000150535.2 Carica papaya | reverse complement strand
AAGGCGTGATAAGTATTATGTTATACAGTTATATGATTTCATGATGATGATAATGTTATTGCTTTCGTATATTGTTTTATGAATTTCACCGAGGTAAGTGGATGGTAAAGGTTTTATTATTGATAAAATGATTTGTTGTAAATTATGCTCCATTGGTCTTTTTGTGTTTTCTACCCACCTTTACCTCCGTGACGGTGAGATATCGTGATGTCTTTACTGGGCTAGTGTAGCTCATTCCTTATTTAATCATTTCAGATCAGGAAGACATTGTTCCCGAGCCCGTTCCGCAGGAAGACGACGAAGGGGATGCCTGAAGACTCTATAGTCATATTCATAGCTTTTACTTTCGAGTTTCTCTTTTAGTTAGTTTGATTTTTTATATTTTGAGTACGTTTTTAGTTTTAGTGTAAGGGATGTTAATCGAAGTTTTGACTTCGCTTCCGCATTTGACATTTTTAATACACATATTTCATTTTAAATTTCTGAGGCCGTTACAGTGCCAGTGACAATAGTGTCCGACAGGGACCCTAAGTTTACTTCTCAGTTCTGGTCTAGTTTTCAGCAAGTCATGGGAACGAAACTGTCCCTTAGTACTGCATTCCACTCTCAAACCGATGAACAATCAAAAAGGACGATCCGTATACTAGAATTTTTCGAGCTTGTGTTCTTAACTTCGGGGGCCATTGGAATGATCATTTACCTCTAATAGAGTTCACCTATAATAACAGCTACTAAGAAAGTATCGACATGGCTCCGTACGAGGTGTTGTATAGCCGCTCATGCAGATCGCTGATCTGTTGGGAAGAGATGGGTGATAGAAGATTGTTCGGTCCAGATCTTGTAGAGAAAACTTCAGCCAAAATAGTTAAGATCAAGAAGAATATCCAGACGGCTCAGAGCAAGTAGAAGAGTTATACGGATACCTAGAGGAGGGATTTAAAATTTGAGAAAAGTGATCGAATATTCCTTAAGGTCACTTCTTTCAAAAAAATCAGTAGGTTTAGCAAGAGGGGGAAGCTAAATCCCTGATTTATTGGGTCATTTAAAATCTTTGACAGAATTGGCACCACCGCCTACAGACTGGCATTGCCTCCAGAACAATCCAAGGTTCGTAATGTGTTTTATATGTTCATGCTATGCAAGTACAACCCGGACCCCTCTCACATCTTGGCCCGCGAGCCCTTTTTACTCTAGGATGATCTGTTGTACGAGGAGGTACTGGTCAGTATTGTGGATCAAAAGAGCAGAGTATTCCGCAATTGAAAAAATTCCCTTTTGTTAAGATCTTATGGCGGAATCACACACACGGAGAGGCTACATAAAAGCTAGAATCAGACTTCAGAGCCCAGTATCCCCAACTGTTTGATTGAGTAAGAGAAAGACAAATTTAAGGGACCAAATTTCTTTTAAGGGGGGAGAGTTGTAATATCCAGAATTAATTTTAAAATTTTAAAATTAATGTATAAAATATAATTTTTAAATTTATGAATTTTTATTTAATGTAAAAATTAGGAAAAAATAGGTGGTGGATGAAATTGAAAATAATTTTTTGAAAAAGGGGTGAAATTTTTGGTTATGGGAGTATTTTTGAAAGAAAAATTAAAAATTGTGGGTCAAAATGTAATTAGAAAAAATGTGCCGCGTAGGACTGCCCAGTCAGCAGCCCCGACGAATTGAAGCGCGCCGCGTGGCAAGATACGTTGACACGGTGCCACACAAAAGGCCACGCTGGCAATATGCGTGCCCGCGATCAGACGGCCGTGATTAAATGCGATGAACGGTTCAGATTCGTTCTCTCTTTAAACATGATTGTACAACATATATCAAATCGCAATGAATGGTCTAAATTTATTTTCTCTTTAAATGCAATCGAACGATCAAAATTAAATGCGATCCAGATTAAAGGTAGACGGATATAAATACCTCACTTCACATCGAACTCTAACCCTAACCCTAGCTGCCAGCCCCCGGCCGGAGAAGAAGAACCAATCATCAGAGAAGGGAGTTGACTGCCACCTACTGCTGCACTAGAGCCACCTCTGACTGCCAAAAACGGTTGACCGAAGAAAAACATCAAACTGCGAAGGTGAGCTGGTGGAGTCGCCACATTGAAAAATTTCGCCGCTAGTGAGTTTTTATTTTTCGACTTTTTTTAGACAACCGAGACCCCTTGACGTGTTTTCTCGTATGGATAAGTATAAAATCGACCGAAAACGGCTAGTTCGAAGCAAACCACTGCCACTATGCCGAAATTTTGAAATTGGCTGGAAAAGATTTTTAATACCAATTTTGAGTTTTTTAGGGTATTTTTAGGTACTTAAAGCGTGTTTTAACCTCCGAAGAAAAATTTAAGAAACTCGGGGACCACCATTAGGTGCAGTTGAAAGCTTAGTATTTCGGACATCGATTCGAGTAAAAATCTCTCACTTTATTCCCTGTTATGGAATTAAAGTCTAATTATAAGTAATACGGTATTTTGTGTAATTTAAAAAATATCAATAATTAATTACATACTACTAATAGAGGCAGAACTGGTTATTTATAACTGTTTGTCCTTTTTTAACTGATTGTTTGATCTTACATTTTTGAATGAATAATAATGCACTAGAATTGGTAAGATAATTCAGTTGTGTTTTCTAAATATATGTATTGTTTGTTCTACGTGATTTACCGTTAAATTGTGAAACTGAAAATTAAATGTAAACGGAAAATTGCTTGATTAAGTGAATGAATGAATGGTAGTATTACTGGATATCCTAGGAGATGGTGGACGGATCGGGTACATAGAGAACCCTACCGTGAATGTTGCCTCATACTGGACGGGGTATCGAGGATTGGTAATTTGGTGCTCATACCGGACGAGATATGGGGACGGCCCATTTCATCATCATATCAGACGTGGTATTGAGCGATGATATTTTTGACGCTCATACCGAATGGGGTATAAGGACAACCCGTTTTACTCTCATACCGAACGAGATATTGAGGGATGATATTTTTGGTACTCATACCAAACGGAGTATGATGATGACCGATTAGTTGATACTGTTGAATAAGAGTTCACGCGTAGTGAGGACATCCCCATGGACCCTACAGATATTAGTAAATAGATAAAAAGAAAAAATTGTTGTTTTGGCTAATTGAAAATGAGATTATGATATTGTTTGTGTTATTGCTTCTATAGGTTGATTTTGAAAATCTTGCTACAGTATGTAATAAATGATTTTATTTATGATAAATGAATTTACTTAAATTAAAAGCTCTATTAGTTATTTTTATGATTTTTACCAACCTTCATTTCTGTATCAGTAAGTTGTGTGACATTCTTACTGAATTAGTGTAATTCACTCTTTCACTATTTCAGATCAAGAGAACCAAGATCCAGATCCAGATCTACAAGAGGGTTGCGAATAGAATGTAAAGTTGTTTACTTTCCATTTATTTCTTTAATTTTTCGTTTATTATTTAAAAAGGTCATTCCAGTAGCCCTATTGGGTATTCTAAATTATTGAGTAAGGAATGTAAAACTTTAACTTTATTATTTCGCTTCTGCATTTAATTTATAATTTATTTTCTTTTATATTTCGGGTCGTTACAAATATTGTCACTAAGATTGAAATCGTCACATTCGAATAGAATTAGTGTTATTTTCTTAGAAACTTAGCCATCATTTTATATCTCTAAGATGAATGAACTTTGAAAAGTCAATAAAACCCTTGAAACAAAAAAAAAAATTGGACACCATAGACATAAAGATCAGGGGCATATTTGTAAAATTAGGACACTAACATAATTTGGGCTTTAATATATTCCTAGATATTGAATGGGCTCCAAATATGGATTTGTTTTCAAATACAATTTTAAAATTTTAAAACAATTGTAATTATATATAAAAATTTAAATATATAATATATAATTTTTATAAAAAAATATTTATCTATTAAAGAAATTTAACATTTTAATAAATATTAAATAGAAAGTTAATATATAGTATCCAAATTTTTGTAGCAAATTTGTAAAAAAAAAAAAAATTATTATTTAATTTTTTCAAATTTTTGAACACTAAAATAATGGTAAATTATTTTTTGAGAATATTAAAAAGATAATAAAAATTAGTTATATTCTAAAAATATCTATTTATCTTAGTTATTTTAATATTTTAATAAATTTTAATTTTAATTTATTTTTTATAAGGCAGATTTAATCCAACAAATTAAAATGTTGATTTTTATTCGTGTGTGTATATATATATTTATATTTATATATGTGTGTGTGTGTGTGTGTGTGTAATCGGTTTACACAACGCTCTATTTAGCACTGCATTTCCAAAGGAAACACTTTCAACAAACCTAGAAAACCAGAAAACAATGGTGTTTCTCTCTGTACCAAACGGGAAGATAATCTCTTTCAATCTAAACCCAAATGCTGCCTCCCTGTCTACCCTGAGACAATTCATTCACCGCCATACCCAAATCCCACTTTCTCTCCTTCACCGGCATCTCATCTTCCCCAAACCTTCTGCTTCCCTCGTTTCCCACGATCCCGACTCAGTTCTCCTCTCCCAACTCGGAATCACTCACTACACGACATTAACCCTCCACGTGCCTCTTCTTGGGGGTACCCAGCTACCCGTTCCGCCAAAACCCCGTCTTGACTTCCTCAACTCCAAGCCTCCTCAGAATTATGTTGCCGGTTTGGGTCGTGGTGCTACGGGTTTCACCACCCGGTCTGACATTGGTCCGGCTCGTGCTGCTCCTGACCTTCCTGATCGGTCTGCTACCACAATTGGAGGCGCTGCGAGCTCTGCTGGACTTGGCCGTGGGCGAGGGAAGCCTGGAGAAGAAGATGAGGAAGATGAAGGAGACGACAAAGGGTATGATGAGAATCAGAAGTTTGATGAGTTTGAAGGGAATGATGTGGGCTTGTTTGCTTCTTCCGAGTATGATGAAGATGATAAAGAGGCGGATGCGGTATGGGACGCGATTGAGAAGAGGATGGATTCTCGCAGAAAGGATCGTAGAGAGGCAAAGTTGAAGGAAGATATTGAGAAATACAGAGCTTCCAACCCGAAAATCACTGAGCAATTTGCTGATTTGAAAAGAAAGTTGTACGCTTTGTCTGCACAAGAATGGGAAAGTATTCCTGAAATTGGAGATTATTCACTGAGGAACAAGAAAAGGAGGTTTGAGAGCTTTGTACCAGTGCCAGATACATTGTTAGAGAACGCAAGGCAGGAGCGCGAGCATGTTACGGCATTAGACCCGAAGAGCAGGCAGCTGGTGGAACAGAAACCCCCTGGTCACAGACACCTGTCACGGACTTGACTGCGGTTGGTGAAAGGGAGAGGTACAGTTTTGTCATTGAAGTTGGGATAGGTTGTCAGATTCAGTCTCTGGGTTTGACTGTTGTGGATCCAAAATGGTACTTGCCTGACTTGAGGAGTATGAAGATCACCAGTGATGCAGAGATTTCGGATATTAAGAAGGCGAGGGTTGTTGTTGAAGAGTGTAACACAGACAAATCCCAAGCACCCACCTGGTTGGATTGCGGCTGCAAGGCTTGAGGAGGTGGCAGGGAAGATTCAGGCAGCTAGGCAGTTGATACAGAAAGGATGTGAGGAGTGTCCTAAGAATGAGGATGTTTGGTTGGAGGCGTGTAGGCTGGCGAGCCCAGATGATGCAAAGGCTGTTATTGCTAGGGGAGTGAAGATGATACCTAATTCTGTGAAGTTGTGGTTGCAGGCTGCAAAGTTGGAACATGACGATGTGAATAAGAGCAGGGTGTTGAGGAAGGGATTGGAGCATATTCCAGATTCTGTGAGGCTCTGGAAGGCTGTTGTTGAGTTGTCAAATGAAGAGGATGCTAGGATTTTGCTCCACAGGGCTGTTGAGTGTTGTCCACTGCATGTGGAGCTGTGGTTGGCACTAGCAAGGCTAGAGACCTATGATAATGCAAAGAAAGTGCTTAATAGGGCGAGAGAAAAGCTGCTTAAGGAGCCTGCTATATGGATAATGGCTGCAAAACTGGAAGAGGCAAATGGGAATACTGCTATGGTGGGGAAGATTATTGAGAGGGGTATAAGAGCTTTGCAGAGAGAAGGGTTGGGTATTGATAGGGAAGCTTGGATGAAGGAGGCTGAGGCCGCTGAAAGGGCAGGATCTGTTGCAACTTGTCAGGCAATTATTCGAAACACGATTGGGATTGGAGTGGAAGAAGAGGATAGAAAGAGGACTTGGGTTGCTGATGCAGAAGAGTGCAAGAAGAGGGGTTCCATTGAGACTGCTAGAGCTATTTATGCTCATGCCCTCACTGTCTTCTTGACTAAGAAGAGCATTTGGCTTAAAGCAGCTCAACTTGAAAAAAGTCATGGAACTAGGGAGTCTCTTGATGCTTTACTGCGTAAGGCAGTCACCTACAGACCACAGGCTGAGGTCCTGTGGCTTATGGGCGCTAAAGAGAAGTGGCTTGCTGGGGATGTGCCAGCTGCTCGAGCAATTCTTCAGGAGGCATATGCTGCAATACCCAACTCAGAGGAAATTTGGCTTGCAGCATTCAAGCTTGAGTTTGAGAATAATGAGTCAGAGAGAGCCAGAAAGCTTCTTGCCAAGGCAAGGGAAAAAGGAGGCACAGAGAGGGTATGGATGAAATCAGCAATTGTTGAGAGAGAGTTGGGAAATGTTGAGGAGGAGAGGAGGTTGCTTGATGAAGGGTTGGAGAAGTTCCCTTCATTCTTCAAGTTGTGGTTGATGCTTGGGCAACTTGAGGAGCGTCTTGGCCTCTTGGAACAAGCTAAGGGTGCATATGAATTGGGGTTGAAGCACTGCCCAAGTTGCATACCCCTTTGGTTATCCCTTGCTAGTCTTGAAGAGAAAATGAATGGCCTTAATAAAGCTCGAGCAGTGCTCACTATGGCTAGAAAGAAGAATCCTCAAACCCCTGAGCTCTGGCTAGCTGCAATTCGAGCTGAATCAAGGCATGGCTACAAGAAGGAGGCAGACATCTTGATGGCAAAGGCACTACAGGAGTGTCCAAACAGTGGTATATTGTGGGCATTGTCCATTGAGATGGTGCCCCGGCCCAGCCGAAAATCCAGGAGCATGGATGCTGTCAAGAAGTGTGATCATGATCCCCATGTTATTGCTGCTGTAGCGAAGCTCTTTTGGCATGACAGAAAGGTGGATAAAGCGAGGACGTGGCTTAACAGGGCAGTGACACTTGCTCCAGATATTGGGGATTTCTGGGCTTTATATTACAAATTTGAACTTCAACACGGGACAGAGGAGAGCCAGAAGGATGTTTTGGCAAGATGTATTGCTGCAGAGCCGAAGCATGGTGAGAGGTGGCAAGCTATTTCTAAGGCTGTGGAGAACTCTCACCAACCTTGTGAAGCCATCTTGAAAAAATTAGTTGTTGCACTTGGAAAGGAGGAGAGTGCTGCCGAAAATAGTAAACAATAGTTATTCGTGCTAGCAGAAACCCTTTTCTGACATTGTAATACCAGCGGCATGTTTCCATTATAAACTTTGCTTTTGTAGGCATTACTTTCTTTGTGATATCTTGAACATAGATTATATACATACTGAAGCATTTCTTTCTTTTATTTACTTAATTTTCAGATTTTAAATTCTAGTGGTGGAGCTTATGATATTATTCATATGTTTCAGTATGCTAATTTATTTTTAATGTTTTCATTGTCTCACATAAGAGGATTTAAACTTGATTTCTGACTCAGTATAATTTGCTTTTAAGTGGCTTCTGCCATTTACTCTCAAGTTTTAGTGACATATGTCTAATTTGCTCGTATAATTTGCTTATTGAAACACAATGACACAGATATATAGTTTTTTGTGGCTTGTGTTGTTTAAGTCATTAGTTAAGCTATCAACACCAGCTTCTTGCATGTGCTATGTTGTTCTTGTCCTTGATCGTTTGTGTTTTATCAGTCACCAATCTCCTCTCTGCACAATTAGATATATCATATGAATAACAGCTTGTCCTCAATTTTGTCAATTATCACGAGTAGATAACCTTAAAAAGTTATCTTGTCCTTAACAACTTCCGTAACATGCCTTGGCAGATCTAGGTCTTTTCAAGGTCATTTCCTCATGTAATTAACAAAATTTAGGACAAGTTGTTATCCATATGATAGATCTTTTCTGCGGAGAGGAGATTGGTGACTGATAAAGTTCAATTTTTATAACCATGCCTTGGCAGATGTAAGTGCTCGGTGGGTGGAAGAATATCTCTTTTGGTCTGTTTCTCTTGGAATGCTTAACAAATTACTCTGAAGCATCCAATAGTTTTTGAACTAGTTCGTGGTATGGGTTCACTTAGCTTTTGTTAGGTTCTCGGGTTTGGATCTCTAAAATTTGGGAATCAGATTTAAGGGGTTAAGTTAAGAAATTGGAGTGGAGTGGGATTTTGGCGATTGAGGGAGAAAATGTAGGAAGGAAAGTGAAGTATCTTATGTTCTAACAAATTTACTTCAGACATTGAGATTAGTGAGTCAAGGAAAAGTAGGTGCCAAAGTGAAGAGAAGTGTCCATCAGGCAACCTTTCCTTCTTGGAACTAATACATTGATTCTCTTTTTTTTTTTTTTTTTTTGAGAAACACAATATGTGAACTTAGTTCCTTTGGAGGTTGCAACATAAATATTGGTATTCCTCTTGCTATAAAAAGGATTCAAATCTATCCATCTCCACACTGGAAAGAAAAAAGATATTAGAGAGAATGTGTTCATAAATTGTTGTTATGATCAAAATAATGAACCTAAGAAGTGGTTCATTCCAACTTCAAACCAAAATAACATGTAAACCGAGTTTACGCCTTAAAACCAAAATTTAGCATGCATCATATCTTGTACCTCTATTCTGTATCATGGTTAAACGTATTACATTTCAGATGACTACATAATTCTAACACTGGTGTGTTCTTTGTTGATTTGTGTCCATTGATTTAGTTTTTTTTGCATGTCTGTCTGAGGTTTTCAGTTGCAGCAAAGTATCATTTCCAGTAATAGAGTAGATATGATATATATGTAAAACCATGTCCAGTAGTCATATAATTTATATACTCATGTTCTTTTGGCTTTTGGCATGATAATCATCGGTTTTCTAGATCTTGTGTTTGCATTTCTTGTCTTGGAACATTATAATTGTTAGATAAATTAAGATATTTATTCTTTTCTTTTTCAAATAAAAATTAAGATATTTATTCTTTCCCAACACTGAGCTACAAGAAGAGGCCCTGTCAACAACTAAACAAATAGAGTCTTAGAGATCAAGGAGCATGAAGAGATTCTACGCCAGGATTCTACTACTCTGCTAAATATGGTAATTATCTTAATCGAGATGTAAATTCTGTACTTTGGGGGGTGCTCCCTTAGCACTTTTTTGATATTAATACTACTCTTACTTTTATTTTTAAAAAAAGGATAATTACATCAGGTATAATTGTTATTTTCTTATTTAGTTGTTATTGGAGATGTATTCTTGTTTGTTGGTTCTCCATGCCCATATTTGTGGTTTCAGATTGCAACTAAAAATCTCTCCACTTGCAAACTCGCTCCCTCAAAAATAAGATTTGTTTATTACATATGTTCTGTAGCTATATGTGTCCTCGTGCAGGTATAGAAAAATTTATGTCCTGATGTTTATTGCAGGAAGTGACTTGCTTCAGCCCGTGGTACAGTATAATTGATTTTTAAAAGCTAGATGGTTGGTATGAGCATATATTCATGTAATACAAGTATAGCAGCTTTCTACTGCTTGGGGATTTAGTGAGGATATGTCTATTAAGTGCATAAATTCTCCTTCTTGCACTTTTGCTTCAGCAGCGATTTTTCTTTCTTTTGTTCTCTTTGGAATAAACGGTGTGGCATAATTAGGAAATTGCCAGATAGCCTGTGGGATCAGCCATCAAGCTTCCAATTTTAGCTGATTATTGGCGGTTTAGTTGTGGAAAGTACTATCTTCCTGATGAACCTTTAACAAATTTTACTTTATTTGTGTGCTTATACCAAGAGTTCTATTTTGTGCCTCACAATGGTGTATATTATTAGATGATGGATTAGCATGACAATTCTAGCAGCAATGACTTGTTATGGTAAATCAGAATCATGTCAGGCAGTTTTTCCTAGAGCGCAAGTTGATGGTATTTGAGCTGTTTGGACACATGTATCTATATGGTAATTACAAGTTTCTACTGAGCTGCTTGGACATAGGCATTGATAGGATTATTTGTTGTTTGATTATAACATTAGTACTTTGATAATTTTGATGTAATAATTTTTTCTGAATTTTGTTTTGGAAAGAGAGTGCATTGCTGCAAGGCTGTGTCCTTTTGGAACAACTTAAATTTTTCTTTTGTTAATGGAACAAGTTACATTTTTATGTGTATGATTATGAGCTTCACGGGGTCATTAATATAAAATTTCTATAGAAAGCCATTAATAACACTAATATTCATTTTTGTGTAAAGCTAACACCCCGATACTCAGTTCAGATTCTTTCAGTTTTGAGCTTTAACTTGTATCTGTCTAAACTTGACAGGTTCATAGAGATGGAATGTATGTGATGGAGACTCCTACCAAGAATGGAGAAACATTAAGCTGCAAGGAAGAGAGAGAACAATTCACATTCAAATCATAACTGTTTTCTGCAATCACTTTTCAAGGAAAAGGGATAGTGAACCTCACTGTCTTTCTGTCAACTTCAAAAAAACATCATCATTTACAAGAGGGAAAAATAGAGACATCCTCTGAGACAGGAAAGGTATGCCATCTTCAGCTTTGATTATGCGTCGTATTTGAACATCTTGTGGATACTAATTTACACCAACCCAACAAGCTTCTCACTGAGCTCCCACACCTTTTTAGCCTTCTCTACATCACTGGCCTCCTTGGAGAGCTGGTTCTCAAATGAAGCCGAGTTCTGGTTCCAGCTCCAGTAAACCCCTGATTTTGCCAGGCTCGGATCACTAACCACCTGAGTCAAAACATTTAGCTTAGCACCCAAATATTCACAAATAACATCATTGGAATGTGGGCTTTTCACTGGGAAAAAGCGATGTGTGATAGGATGCTGGCTGTGTGCTCTGGCTCTAGGCCTTGGCACACTCTTAAGTAGTGACATACACACTAAAGAGTGTACTATAAATGATATTTTTTGTTTTATGTTTTTGTAAAATAAGGAAAATTGGCCTTAATTTGGTGCATTATGACGGCATGCTCCACACTTGGAACATTACCAGTATTACCTTAGAAGCGTGTTTTTGTTTCAGGTTTTTTAACTGACCTGTGCTAATCTTTTCCCAGCTTCCTCCTCTGAAACATAGCCTTTGGTGATGTATTTTTGGAAAGGTGGAAATAGAAGCCTGAACAAAGGGATATGCTCCCTGAACAGTCCTGTAGTAGCGATACAACCTGGGTATAGAGATGCAAAGGTTATTCCAGTCTCGTCATGGAAGCGCCTGTGGAATTCTTGCATTGTTAGCATGTTGCAGACTTTGCTGTCTTTGTAGGCCTTGGCACCATCAAACTCTCCTCCGTCTATCATTGGTGCGGTATTTCGTCCATTCAAGCCTCCCGCAAGACCTCTCAAATCTCCAAGGTTAGCTTTTGGTGGCACATTTCCGGCCAGCGTGTTTGTGTTACCTAGAATTGCATTGAGTTAATTGGCTAGTTATTGATGATCATCTTGTGATTAACAATGAGGGTAGCTTTGTACCTGTAATGGAGCCAACAATAATGAGACGCTTAAATGGATAATCTGATTGCTTTAAGTCATCAAGTAGCAGCCTTGAAAGTAGAAAGTGACCGAGATGATTAGTCCCTACGCTAAGTTCAAATCCTTCAGCAGTAAAAGTTGGTTCCTTGGCTGTGGGCAAATAGACAGCAGCATTGCAGACAAGCACATCAAGTGGTCTACCCAGACGACGAAAATTGTCTACAAATTGTCTGACACTGTCAAGGGATGCAAGGTCTAGATGAACAACAGTGTAATCTTCCTTGGCAATGCCAACTGATTTAGCTGCCCTCTCGGCTTTGAGAAAATTTCTACATGCCATGATTATGTGCCATTTGCCTGTGTCCGCTAGGGCCTTTGCGGTTGCTAGACCCAATCCAGATGAGGCTCCAGTGATTATCACAGTTCCCTTACTCATTGTCTTCTTTCCGTCTGGTGCAGACTCGGTTATTGCTGGGGTGGTTGCTGTCTGGGCTCTAATGGTTCCAAAAGGTAGGTGCCCTTTTCTGTGTTCCTGCAGGGTAAAAGCCTTTCCTTTCAATAACATTCAAATTGATTTAGAAGATATTTGCGATTATCACAGTACCCTGAATATTACTGGTACTCCAGCATACCAGCTTATTGCTGTTTCTCTTACTCTTGCACTCACTCTTATCCTAGTATTTGTTCTACACTCTTATCACAGCTTATTTCCCTTGAAAAAATGAGACTTTGTCATTAAGCTCTAGCTAAGTTAAACTAAGTTAAAGTTTTCTTGCTTATACGAGAATCTAGCTCTAGCATTACAGACACTATAAAAGAAAATGCATAATAATTTGTTTAATGTGGAGATCTGTAGGATTTTGGTTACCTTGGCCATTGTTAATGAAGGGTTGAATTCAGTTTTGCTGGAGTTTGAGACACAAGTGCCAAACAAGCTTGTCTCTTTAAGAGAAGCATTGCACTTACCCTGCCAACACAACACCATGAAATCAATGAGAAGTTAACCCAGAAGAATCCCTGAGAAGCAGAAGCAAAACCCAGAAGCTGAAGCAGGAGCAAAACCCAGAAGCAGAAGCATACCTCTTTGTGAATTGTAACAGTAGACGGAAGAAGGGAGGTTGCCTGGAGAGCCATGAGGATATAGGAAGGTACCTTTCTATTCTGTAGTGGAGCCAATTAAAAGGTTTTTTGTTGAGTGATGTTATGATTTATTTGAAGATGCAGAGATAAGGTGGGAAGAAGATGGAGCTCGCTGATAACAAAGTTTTGACATGTTGGCAGGTCAATTGTGTCATCCAATCAGGTTTTTCAGTTTTGGATATGGTGTGATTATTTGTTTTGTTTGTTGGAATTTGCTTGCACAGTCCAGAGCCTTCTGCTTTTTCTTTCTGTGCTTTTGGGTTGGGCTTCAGCTTTTGGGCTCACACTGATGCTGTCTGTACTTTTTCTTCAAAAAAAAAAAAGCACTTAAATTGTACATATCAGAAGTTCATTGAAAAGGAATTATGTAATGATCATAACATATATATATATATAGACTACATACATATGTAATAGAAGGGTAAATTACAGTTACTACAATTTTTGACTAAATTTAGAATCAAAATTTACTTGAAATTTGGATGAGGTGGTACTTCTCTACCCTTAATAAGTTGGAAGATGAATGTTTGACTTTTGTTTGGTATAAAAGTAATATATATATATATATATATATTACGGTGTATTAAAAAAATTAAAATTAAACTTGATTTAAATATTTACAAAAGATGTTTTCTTGTCCGAATTGAATTTATACAACATGAATGGAACAATTTGGATATTATTGTCTGAAATAAACTAATTATCCCACAAGATACTTGGAAAAAGCAGATGAATTGATATGAACAGCAGCATTAGATTACAACTGAGTTCCTACCAAGATTTACTCGGCAAAATCATATATATATATATGTATACATATATATATGTATATATGTATTATATATATGTATATGTAAGTTTTGCTAAATGCCAAAGGCATCTTTGTCTTTTGACTCCCAATGACTTCAATCTTTCATGCCTATCCACTTTTATATATATATATATATATATATATATATATATATGTATATGTATATGCAGAAGTAGATTGTCACAAGCACACCCCTTCAAGACCACGTCACATTTGGTTGAACCAATGCATAGTTATCTAACGTGTCTGCTTATGCATCTTTACTTATTTTATTATTAAAATGTTAAATCGGGTTTTTTTTTTAATCTAATTACTTTAATTAAAATAATTAAATAATTATAAAAATATAATAAATTCGTTAAAATTTATTTTAAATTATCGTAGTACTGTCGACATATTAAATTAAATATTATAAGTCACTCATCATCAATTCATAATTTAATAAATTTATTAAAATTTAATTTAAAGTTTATTAGTAAGTTGAACTTCTTATTTCAACCGAAGAAAATAGTATTTACAGATTATCGGTTTATAATATATTCATAAAATTATAAATTTTACGTTTTTAATAAAATTTAAATTATTGTTAATAAATAAATATAAATACACGTATTTGTGCATTTTTTATATATTTTTTAATTATTTTATTATATTAAAAATATACATTAATTAAACTAGAGTCATTTTTTATTAATTTCTCAAAGTTTGAAATCAATTAGTAATTAATTAAAGTCAATGTTTAATCACTTGAACACAAGTGGATTAGAAGAATTTATAAATATAATTTTGTTCAATAATTTTCTTATAAAAAATTTAAAATAAATTAATAATATTAATATAATCTTCAAACTCACTCAAGACAAATTATTATTTAATTTAATAATTAAAATTTTATCAAATTTTCTAATATCTTATAAATTATATCGGTTTAGATAATAAAAATACATATAATTGTTGAATTATAAGAATTTGAATTTAAAAATTTAATAATAAATTTGAGTTTGAAAAGTTATCGAATTAGTAGTGTTTAAACGTATGATATTATAAATTAGTATTAGAGTACGTGTTAGTTTAATAATCTCCGTTAATACGATCTTAAATCTTATAAGTATTTAGATTATAATTTATAATTGTGTAATATGTAATATGTAATTTTGAAGAAGACATAAATTATTTCATATCACACATTTTGAATAGATTAAAAGCCAAAACACACACATGTATATATATATATATATTTTGGGTTGATCGTTATCGTGCCGTCACAGATTATATGATCTCATGGGCCGGTGACTGGGCCCAGCTTTCACCATCATTAAGCAAAACAAATTAATAATAATTTAATCCTAATTAAATAAAAGCTTAATCATAACTAATTAACAACATTAATCTTGGATTAGCTCTTTAATTTATTAATTAAATAATTTAATTTATATCACGCAACATATTCTATTTATTTGGTTTGATTCCCAGACAAGAAGCACTTCTTCTTGCAAAGAAGATAAAGAAGGTGATATTAATCTTCTGCATCTATACATTATAAATTCTCACTATCGTTATTAATTTATACGGTCGGTTGGATCGAGTTTATATTTATTCGTTTATAAGAGATTGTATATTCAAATCAGATTTACGAATTCTGGGTTGTGTATGTATTATCTAATTCGGAAACATGTAATAGGTGTTGCAGATACTAAACATGAATGAACAGCATAATTAGCAGTAAAAGAAATTACAACTGGGTGGAGAGACAATAACATTGTGAGTAATAATTCTGCTGCTGAATATATAGATATGCATATATATATATATATATAATATATAACCAAATATGCTGTTCATAAAAGCAGATATTACAAGAAGAAGATCACAATAGTAAATTTACAAAACTGCCCACAAATTGGCACCATGCCAACATTCACTGAACAGAAAAACAAAGTCAGTGATGGATATGGACCATGGAGATCACAAAACTGTCTCCATCTTCTTCCTGGTCCTGCCACTACATACATGCATACATATATATATATATATAATATATAAATATAATAAGCAAACACTAAAATCAAAATTCCACAAGTAAAAATGTAGAAAGTCTATGAAGCTAAACTTGCCACTACCAAAACAAGAAGGCCTAGAAATATGCAGCCAGCAGATTGGAGTGGAAGTAGAATCTAAAAACCTGAAATTCAAACTGGGTTGGGAAAGGAGAAATCAAACAACTAAAAGGTTGGTTCTTGAAAAGTCTGCACCTGGAAAATGAAGGAAAAATTTTTGACGAGTAAGAAGAAGTCTAGTCTGTAAATCAGAGGTTGGTGGAATGAAAAATCTGCAACCAGTTAGGGAGAAAAACAAAAATCTGACGGGTTTGATTGACAGGAAGAGATCAAGATCAATCCTGATCTTTCCAGAAGAAAGGTCTCATGGGACAGGAAGAGGAAGAAGAAGAAGAAGCAGAGCCTGTATTATCTTGCTCTCTGTAATTGTGAGTTTGTTCATGTTGACTCATGAATTCTTGTTCCTGAAAACCCAGATTTGAAGGAAAGAGAAGATTACTGGTAGTGTCTAAATCATCCCATACAGGACTTCCAGGACCCCAGCCCGCTGGAATTGAATTAAACCAAGCTTCTGCCACGGCTCCCCAAGCCAGCTCCTGATTATCCCCTGCACCAGAACCTTGTACTTCGTCATTCGCCGTAGCTTCACTCGACCCAATTCCTGAATCACTGTCAGGATTATCCTCCTGCGGCGGCGGAGGCGGCGGCGGCGGCGGCGGCGGCATGGTTTCAGTGGTGGAAATCTGGAGAGTTGGGAAAGAAGAAGCTGCTGAACATGATGGTGTGGAAGCTGATTTCTCCTTGTTGAAAAACCGCTCAGGGAAATTTAGTCTGGCATTTTCGCCTCTCAACTTGAAGGCTTCACGGTCGTAGGCCATGGCAGCGTCTTCCGCTGTGTCAAATGTGCCGAGCCAGAGACGAGTCCTGTTGCGAGGAAGACGAATCTCGGCTACCCATTTTCCCCAATGCCGTTGCCGTACTCCTCTGTAAAGCTTCGTGGTGTTTAATGGCTGTAATGTTGGTCGAAACAATGGCCGATTATCTTGACCAAATCTGTTCATCATCATCATCATCCTCCCTCTCGGACTCGGATTCAATGCATTACTCCAGTACTGAAGAAGCTGTTGTTGCTGATGTTGGCCCGCCATGGGTGATTCTCTTGTAAAAAATGGAGGATAACCGAGATTTCCATGTTGAGGACCGAAAGAAATCATGTGTTGCTGGTTCTGATGAGGTTGAAACGGTGAGTGAAAAGCAGGGAGTTGAGAAGAAGACGAAGTTGGAAACTGTTGAGGAAGATTAAATGGTCGTTGAGATGAATCGAAAGCGAAAGGAAACATAGGGGGAAAACCAGAAGGAGGAGGAGGAGGAGGAGAGTTGCAGAGAGTTAGAGATGGATCATGGCCGCCATGACGGTCAGGGCTACGAATCTTTTTCAGAGGCCTATCAGACATGGAAGATTCATCAAAAACTGTCTTCCATTGTCTTCTCTCCAAACTCAACTCAAGATCTTCTTCAACTTTCCTGTCAATCTCCCATACCTGATCTTCTTCTTTTCCCATCATCGTCTCTGGTTCGTCAACACAAACACCCTTCTTGGATTTCCCACTCTTATTTCCCGCTTCCATGAATTGACACACAAGATATCAAAAACAAAAACAATAGATTCGAAAAATACCCAGATCAGATTTCGGCCTAAAGATTATAAAAAAAAAAAAAAAAAGACAAAAGACCGAATTTTTCAACAAAAAAAAATGAAAAAAACAGAATCTGATGGATAAATTCGAAAATTTAAAACCACCCACTCATCAAAATCTATGAGTAAAAACCAAACGGAGAACAGAGAGTGAACCAAATCCAGAAGGGGTTTGTTGTTGTCTTCTTCTTCTTCTTCAAGTGATTTTGGTGGTTGTTGGAGTAAGGTTGACAGATTTTTTTGCAGAGAGAGCGGGGAGGGTGGAGAGATTTTTATGTTTTGAGAGACGAAGGGACGCGAGAGAGGGTTTATAAGAGAGAAGGGGAGAAGAGGAAAAGATTTTTTGTCTCCTTTTTTTTTAATTTTTAATTTTTTTTAAAAAAGAAAATGGAAGAGGAAAGTAGAGAATTTGTTTAGGTGTTCTGGTTGGTTGGTTGGTTTTGGTTGGGCCCCACACGGATTAGTCCACGTTTTTGCATTGCTTCCACTCTAATTTTATTTTCTTTTTTAATTTTATTTAATTTTTAATTTTTAACTATTTATTATATATATATATATATGTTTGTGTATATACACATTAACACTATTTTTTATTAAGGTATAAATATTTTTTAATAATTTAAATATTTTTTTCTATTTATTATTTATTTTTATTCAATTTAATCTCTATTTTAATTTTTTGTTAATTCTATCTCTATGTTAAATTTATTATATTAAATCTGAACTAATTCAGATCATTCAATTTTTTTTAAAAAAATTTTAGAATAGTTCAATTCAGTTTATATTTAATTTTTTTTCATCAAATATCACGGGATGTCTGATATAATATTTTATATAAAAAAATTAATTAATTAAAAATATTATTTATCAAAATCAATGATAATTGATATAAAATATTTTTTAAAAATATATAAATTATTGTAATAAAAAAAACAAAGATAATAACCAAATCAAATGAAAAAATAATATAGAAACAAAAAAAAATATTTTGACCTTTAATTAATCAAATAACACATATACACGTATCATAATATACTTTTTTATACATATAAAAACATACAACTCAATTTGAATTTACAATTTTTTATAGAAATAGAAACTATATAAATTATTTAAATAAAAATTTATATAAAAAAAATATATAAATTTTCAAATAAGAAATACTTGTTAATACAAAATGATGAAGATGCAGACAAGGCAGGGATTTTGAAGGGGTACAATTAATAAAAGACATGGTTTATATATTTATATGATTTGTTTGCTGACGTGGCAAAATATGATTGGCGGCTGCATATCAAAATATGCATGCATTTGACATTTATCACATATGCATATTTTCTATAGCACTACAACAAACAAAAATACAAAAATGCATTACTATCTTTATATACCCAAATTTTTAATTTAATTTTTGTTGATAGCATTTTGAGAATAAAAATTAAATAAATTCACTTAAAAAAATTTTTTTTTTGAAGACAAATTTAATTCTAGCAAGAAAAAATAAATAAATTCAATTTTAAATTTATTCAAAGAAAATTTTAATTTTAGGGAGAAAAAATTGAACCCAAAAAAAAAATATATTCTTAATTCTATAATGAGAGAAAAAACATATAGTATTTTTAATAACAGCGATCGGTGATGGTTTTAAAGTCAAAAATTACGGTATATAATTTTTTAAAAAATAATTTTAATTTTTATTAAAAATTTACACTTGAAATCTCAAAAATTATTTTTACTAAATATAACATATGTTTTTTTTTTTAACTTTTACAATCATTTTTACCAAAATTAAAATTTACTTTTAATAGATTTAAAATGAAAATATTTTTTAAAAAAATAATTTTGATTTTTATTAAAAATTTCAAAAAATATTTTTATATTTTTTTGTAATAAAAATATTTTTTATAATTATGTTTATTATATACTAAGAAAAATATTGACTAAAAATATTTCAAATTTAATAGATACTTAGTATTTGGTCATAGCTAGAACATTTGAAATCTTGATTAGCTTTATGATGTTACCTTGCTATTCAATCTATTAAATTTTTTTTTTTCTTGATTAACCAAACAAAAATCTCGTGTAACATATGAACATGATGAGTTGATTTAGGAATACTCCCAAAATCTTGGGTGTGCATACATATATACATATATATATATATATGTATGTATGAGGGTGTACGTGTGTGTATAGATATCCACACCCAATTAAGGAGGTTGGGAATTGGTCTCGTCAATTTGACTTATTGGATCTCTAATTGCACCTACATTGGGGAATCAAAACCGACCAAATTTGAAAACCATATCCCAAATTAAACCCAAAAATCACCACCTCTACTACGTTCATTGTATTATATACCTACATATTATTCTCTATTTGTTCATTTCTAATTGAACGTTTATGATGCCATTTTCACAAAACTAATTTTTACTAACCCCCCCAATTACATCTATCATTTTTATATATTTATTTGATGATTCATTGATGATTAGGTACCATAATTTTGTTGTATTTACACACGGGTGGCGAAATTGTTTTTTTTTTTTTTATAAAAAAATATCTCACAATTATTTTGATATTGACAGTTACCTTTACGAGAAAATGTTGGGAGTTTTAGGTATCCAAAAAGATACGATTCCATTTCCAATAGTAAGTTTATGAATCATATGTATATATATAACTTAATAATGAGTTGATTATATAGACTAAAATTACCCACCTAACAAAACCTAATATTGTAAAAGTTCAGAACTTAAATGAAAATAAAATTGTAAATAAAATGCGGAAACGAAATAATAGAGTTATGATTTACATTCCTTACACAATACTTTAGAATGTCCAATAAGAGTATGAGAATCTCCATTCTAAACGAACGAACGAAAATTAAAGAAATAAACGAAAGACAAATAACTAAGTAATCCTATGACGACCTTCATTACCTCTTGAATGGAGTGCGGGTGTGGTGAACTATTTACAACCTCCTTGTTGATCGGAATCTAAATATTGATCTTCTTGATATGAAATAGTTAATGAAATGGTGAACTACACAACCCCACTAAGAATATCACAATAATCACATATATGAAAAATTGAAGATTGGTAAAAATTAGAAAAACAACCAATGAAACCCTTAATTTAATGTAAATTAATCCCTATGTATCAGGCCCGTCTGCCCTTTTTCGTGTACTCAATAGGTTTTTCTCATACGGATTTTCATCAACATAACAATCAATCATGCAATAACTATATCTCATTTTATATTCACAATTCACTTAAACAACAATATAGTTTAACATAGCCAAATAACTAATTACCAAAATACTAGCACGCAATGCAGAGAAAAAAAATAATAAAATAACCCAAAAAAATCCTAAAAACCATCAATTGAGTTACGCACAGTATAATAGTAAATAAATATAGGTAATACAAAAAAATAAATAGAAAATCAAAACGACTGTGAACTAACCGATTTCGGCTCCATTAATAACTTGTAATTATTTTTAAGGTTATCTAGTTTTTCATAAAAAAAAACACCAAATTATTAATTATTAAGCTTCAATTTGCCGTAATAGAGAAAAAAGTGAGAGATCCTTACCCAAAACGGTGTTCAAAATATTGAACTTTCTACTGTGCCTACTGGCAGTCCTCAGATTTTTTGAATTTTTATGCGGAGATTAAAACATGCTTCACGTACTTGAAAATAATTCAAAAAATTCAAAATCGGTATTAAAAATCATTTTCGGCAAATTTGGAGTTTCGGCACGGTGGCAGTTCGCCTTAGCCTAGCCATTTTCGGCCAATTTTGGCTGGTTTCGGCCGTCTTTATATATATCCCTACGAAAAAATACATTAGGGGACCTCAGTTAGCCAAAAAAATTAAAAAACGGAAACATACCAGTGGTGGAGTTTTTCGGGTGCGGCGGCTCTATCAGCTCACCTTCGCAATTGGGATTTTTTTGTCGATCAACCTGTAAAAACCATAATGGTGAAAAAATTGCGCAAAAGGAAAAACAAAAAGGGGCTCATCGGAGAAAGTTGCGGATTTTACTCGCAGTTTTTGGCTCACTCGCTGCTTGTTTTGCTCTGATATGTCCATACGGGTGCTCAAAATCGAATTCCAAGTGGGTAGGGGAATTTTTACTTTTTTCGCGGTCGGAGATGGCTCCGGTGCGCG
>NW_019014658.1:1157507-1171943 GCF_000150535.2 Carica papaya | reverse complement strand
ACACTAATCATTGATAAAAAAAAATCAAAAGTTGGTAAAAACTAGAAAAATAATTAATTGAGCCCTTAATTTAAGTAAATTCATTTATCATGAAGAAAACCGTTTATTTTATACTTACCATCACGAGTTTTTAAAAAATCAACTTACGAAGAACAGTAATCAAATGACATTTTAATTTTATGTATAAGATCAATAATTCTTCCCTTTTAACCTACTTACTGGTACCCATGGGGGTCCATAGGGATCTCCTCTCCCTCCATACGTGAACCTAATATCTAAATCTATCAATTAACCGGTCATCTTCATACCCCATTCGGTAATAGGCGCTAAATATTCAATCGATTCGATACCCCGTCCAGTATGAAGGTGAACCATATTTTCCAAACCCTTCTGGTATGAGACATTCCAGCCCCATCTGACTGAGGTAACCTTTACGGTAGAATTCTCTATGTACCAGGCTTGTCCGCCATTTCTCAGGATACCCGGCAAGCCTTTCACATAAAGATCCTCATCAACAAAACAACCATCAAACGTATACTAATATCTCATTTCATATTCACATATTAATTAAACAAAATTTATGCAAATAATACAATTTCATACATCAATAACCAAGAAATGTACTTAGAGTCTTTATTTCTAATAAGTCAATCAGATCAAGAAAGTAACGATTAGGCAGTCAATAAACAAGACAATAATTAAAAACAATAATCAAGGCACATTGTAGAATAATAATCAATTTAAGCAGCGTAGAAAAATGAATAAGCAACACAAACAAACTAGGGCAAATATAAACTGACCGATTCCGGCTCCACTTGTGACTTGTAATTATGTTTAGAGTTTTTTTATTTTTTTATTTTTCACAAAGCATAACATTATTGATTATTAAGCTTCAATTTACTGTAACAAGGAATATGATGAGAGATTCTTATATGGATCGGTGTTTTAAAATATCGTACTATATATTACGTCTCCTAGCAGGTCCCGAATTTTCTGAATTTTTCTGTAAAAATCAAAATACTCGTCACGTACCTAATAATACTCTAAAAAATTTAAAATCAGTGTTGAAAACCCTTCCCGGCCAATTTTAGGGTTTCGATACGATGCTGCCATCGTGCTCCGGCACCGGCTCCAGTGCCCACGATGGCGATTCACATCGGCCTGGCTAGTTTTGACCAATTTTAGTTAGGTTTACACGTATCCCTATGAAAAAATAAGTTAGGAGGCCTCAGTTGGCCAGAAAGTAAAAAAAAATCGAACTTACTAGCGGGGGGTCTTTGGGTGCTGCAGCTTTGTTGGTTCTCCTTCGTGGCTGGGGTTTCTTCTTTGGTTAACTTGCATAGAAAAGGACTGTGAACATAATGATTGAAAAATCGTGTGAAATGGGAAACAAGAAGGGGCTCATTGGAGAAGGTTTAAAGTTTTAGCTACGATAGCTCCACCGAGCTTTGCCTGTGATTTTCGACTCAGTCACTGTCCCTTTGCTCTGATATGGCCATAAGGAGGCTTGGAATTGAATTCCGAGTGCGGAGGGGAGAATTTTACCTTTTTTGGCAGTTGACAATGGCTTTGGTACGGCGGCTGTCGGGGATCAACCCCCTTCTCTAGCGTCTGGTTCTTCTTCTCCAGCGAGTGCTGATCGGCTAGGGTTCGGTTCTCCTGTGATGTGATGTTTAAATACCCATCGTGTGTCAATCTGGACAGTCCATTTGGGGACACGTGGAGCAAAGACGGTCGTTCGATGATTTTATGTTTAGGCTGATTGCGTGGATGAATCTAGACCATCCATCACGATCAATATTATCCATCCGATCACGTCTAAAGAGGGAATGCATTTAGGCCATTCGCGTGCGCGGGATGTGATCTACGCCGTCGGATCTCCTAGGCACGCAGATTGCCCGCGGGGAGCTACCTGCCATGCGACGTGCTCTGGTTAGCTCGGGTTGCTGACTGGGCCGTCCTACGTGACAATTTTTTTTTTTTTTACGATTTAGCCCATTATTTTTAATTTTTTTTTTCAAAAACACTCTTCATATTCAAATTTTCACAACTTTTTTTCAAAATTATTTTCAATTTCGTCTCTAATCTATTTTTTCTCAATAATTTAAATAAAAATTAAATTAAAATAATATTTTTAATTATGTAATACCCGAGCCTGAAAAATGACTTGAGATAAATTTTTTGTTCTTTAACTATTAATTTAAAATAACTGATTAATTTATTTTATTCTTATTTAAGTAGAATTTTAAGAAAAAAATAAATTAGGGACGAGATTGAAAATAATTTTGGAAAAAAGTGGTGAAAATTTGATTTTAGGAATTTTTTTGAAAGAAAAATTAGAAATAGGGGGTGAAAGTGCAAATAAAAAAAGTTCAACCACGTAGGACTGCTCAGTCAGCAGTCTCGACAAACCGAAGCGTACCACATGGCAAGGCACGTTGACGTCGATGCCACACGGGAGGCCACGCTCGCAATCCATGTGCCCTATGATCGAACGACTTGGATTTGTTTCTCCCTTAGGTGCGATCGGACGGTCGTGATCAATCGCGATGAATGGTGCAAATTCGTTTTCTCTTAGAGCGTGATCAGACAGACAAGATTGATTGCGATGGATGGCGCAGATCAATGCAGGATGTTTATAAATATTTTGCATCACACAGGAACCTAAACCCTAGTCGCCAGCCTCTGCCGAGAAGACGAATTAGAATCCGGAGAAGGAGGCCGACCACTGCCACATCAGAGCCACCGTCGACCATAGAAAAAAGTTAAAAATTCTCCCTATCCACTCGAAATTCAATTTTGAATACCCCTGTAGCTAAATCGGAGAAAGAGGGATGACAGGTGAGTTGAAAACTACAGGCAAAGCTTGGCGGAGTCCCTGCTGCTAAAATCCCAAAATCCCTCCGATGTGCTCCTTCCTGATTCTCGTTTCACGTGATTTTTTGATTATTGTCTTCACCGTCCTTTTGTGTGCAGGATAGCCAAAAAAAGAATCTTAGCCACGAAGGAGGACAGGCAGAGCCGCCGTACTCGGAGATCTCCTTCGCTGGTAGGTTCGATTTTTTGTGATTTTTCAGCTAACTGAGGCCCCTAACATATTTTTTTTTTGCAGGAATATGGCCAAAAAGGACCAGGCTGAGGCGAACTGCCACTGTGGGCGGCGGAGCCGACGCTGGAGCACGGTGGCACCGTTGTGCAGGAACCCCAAAATTTGCTGGAATGAGTTTTGGACACCGATTTTAGATTTTTAGTATGTTTTTAGGAATGCGAAAAGTGTTTTGAATTCCATAGAAAAAATTCAGGGAACCCCGTATCCATTAAGAGGCATAACAGACAGTTCAACATCTTGAAACACCGATCCAGGTAAGGATCATTCACCCTATTCCCCGTTACGGTAAATTGAGACTATAATTTTGTGTTTTTGTGAAAAATTAGAAAACCTTAAAAATAATTGTAAGTTACTAGTGGAGCTCGAACCAATTAGTTCACAATTATCTTGATTTTCTATTTATTTTTTTGTACTGTTCTACTTGTTTGATTTTCGTATAGTACATGTTCTTATTTATAGTTCAATAGTCTTATCAACTTATATGGTTATTTTGATTATATACCATCAGTATGAATGTAGTTTAATTGATTTGTAAATGTGATATGAGATATTTTTATGAGTTTGTTAGTTATTTGTTGATGAAAATCTATATGTGAAAGACTTGATGGTTACCTAGGGAAAGGGCAGACATGCCTGGTATATAGAGAAACCTACCATGAATGTTACCTCAATAGGACGGGACTAGAAAGTCCCTTACCAAAAATATTTGGGAGATATGATTCACCCTCATACCAGATGGAGTATTGAGGCGAAAAAATATTTGGCGCCCATTATCAGACATGGTATGAGGATGACCAATTAATTGTAAAATTGGATATTGAGTTCACGAGTAGAGGGGACACCCCTATGGACCATTAGGGGTACTAGTAAGCAGGTAAGAAAGAAAAGTATTATTTTTCATTCTCTTATGTGTGAAAGTAAAAAGTGATATGGTGATGGGTCTTCATAGGTTATCTTTGAAAAACTCATTATGGTAAATATTAAACAAATGTCTTCAAGTTTCAAATGTATTTAAATAAAGCAAGGGCTCTATTAGTTGTTTTTCTGACTTTTTTACCAATCTTCAGTTTTTCATATTTGTGATTAGTGTGATATTCTTACTAGGTTAGTATAGCTCACCTTTTTATTAACTATTTCAGATCAAGAGAACCAAGATCCAGATCCCGATTAGTAAGAGGGTTGTAAGTAGTTCATTATCCGGATTCCCTTAAAGTGCTAGTGAAGGTTGTCGTAGGATGTTTAGTTATTGTTTTTCGTGTTATTTCTTTAATTTTCGTTTGTCTTTTAAAAGGGACATTCCCATAACCCTATTGGGAATTCAAAATTATCGTGTAAGGAATGTAAACCCTAATTTTATAATTGCTTCCACATTTAATTTATGAATTTATTTTCCTTTAAGTTTTGGACCTTTATAGTTGGTATCAGAGCTGCATTCCTCGAAATCATTTCTTGCACAAAGACTTAAAAACACCAAATATAAACTATCACTAAACCTTTCTTTGTGAAATGCAGGTACAAAAAAATGAGGAGATGAAGACCCCCACTAAATCTGCTAGCCTGGGATGGCTCACTTCAAGAGGATGTTGACCGACTCTTTGAGATGCTGGAGAGACTCATCTCTGCCTAGCAGGCTTGGAAAGAAAGGAGGGAGCTGTCTGACCCTCCCCTGCTGCCACAATTTGAGCCACCCTTGTAGTGGAAAAATCCAGAGCCACCCCGGTACAATCCTCATCCTCCATCGTACCATCTGGTACCACTACAGTATAATTCGGTGCCTCCAACGTATCATATGGCACCACCACAAGACCACCCAGTCCTTCCTCAGCATAATCTAATTCTTCTTCTACGGGACCCAATTCTACCCATGATGGACTCAACCTACATTAAAAGGTACAAAAGACAAAACCCATATACCTTTATAGGTGCATCCTCTTTTGAAGAGGTCGAGTATTGGTTAGCTGAGATAGAGAAAGCCTTCGCTACTCTTGAGATTGTTCTCGAATAGAAGGTTGTACTTGCTACCTACATGCTTGTGGGAGAGGCAAGCCACTGAGGGCAGTTAAAGTAGACCACCCTGCCCAGTCCACTCACTTGGAAACAATTCCTAATGGCCTTCAATGCAGAGTACCTCCCAGAGCACCTCTGACATTTGAAAGAGATAGAGTTTGCTCACCTAGTTTAGGGTGAGATGACTGTGTCAGAGTATGCCCAAAAGTTCCTAGAGTTGGGCTGATATTCCCCTGAAAGCATGATGGATGAGGGTAGGAAGGCAAAGAGTTCGAGTGGGGCCTCAACCGTGAGATTAGACAGCAGCTATACGTATTTGAGCTTAGTATCTACTCAACCGTTCTAGCCAAGGCACAGCCAGCTAGTGGAGAGGAACCTTCACATCTTTCCTCCAGTAGTGGGGAATCCTAGACCCCCAGTTTCACAATGCAGACCAGCATCCACTACACCGATTCAGCAAAATAAGAGACCTACCCAGTGACTCAGGCTCCTTCTCAAACTCTAGTAACAGAATGAGGTAGGACTTGTCAGCACTATGGCAAGAATCATGGGGACTGCTCTGCTATCGTCTTAATAATACTTGTCGTATATGTGAGAGTACCCAACATTACGCGAGAGAGTGCCTGCGGAATCAGAACCTAGTCAGACCTCTTATCCAGGATAGAGCTTACAACTTAACTCAATAGGATGCTGAAGCCAACCCGGATGTGATACAATAACTCACTATTTGTAATCACCTTGTATATGTTTTGATTGATACTAGTGTTTCACATTCATTTGTCTCACACACTTTTATATAAAACTTAAATGTATCACTGGAAAGATTTGATTTTATATTATTTGTATCTACTCCTAGAAGTAGGACACTACTGGAAAAAGTTATATATAAAGCTTGCATTATAGATATAGTAGGTAGAAAATTGAGTGTGGATCTAATAGAGATTGACACGGGAAACTTTGATGTAATCTTGTGAAGAAACTGATTAGTGCCGTACTACATCACCGTAGATTATTTTCACAAGAAACTTGTATTCAACCCTTCTAACGAAAAGCCATTTACAAGTTAATGAAAATTTTAAATGTTATTTTTCCATAGTAATTTCCTCATTATATAGTGCTTTAACTTTTTTGTCTTCTCTACAGTAGGTAAACCTAAGAAAGAAGTTTACATTCAAGAGATTCCGGTAGTCCGAGACTTCCCGTGTAACGGCCCCGGAAATTTTAAAATGAAATGTGTATATTAAAAATGTCAATGCGGAAGCGAAGTCAAAATTTCGATTAACATCCCTTACATTAAAACCAAAAACGTGCTCAAAATATAAAAGATCAAACTAACTAAAAGAGAAATTCGAAAGTAAAAGCGATGAATACGACTATGGAGTCTTTAGGCGTCCTCTTCGTCGTCTTCTTGCGGAACGGGCTCGGGAACGATGTCTTCCTGATCTGAAATGATTAGATAAGGAATGAGCTACACTAGCCCAGTAAGGACATCACAATATCTCACCGTCACGGAGGTAAAGGTGGGTAGAAAAACACAAAAGACCAATGGAGCATAATTTACAACAAATCCTTTTATCAATAATAAAACCTTTACCATTCACTTACCTCGGTGAAATTCATAAAACAATATACAAAAGCAATAACATTATCATCATCATGAAATCATATATAAACTGTATAACATAATCTTTATCAAGGCTTTTGTAAATCAATCGTTACACAACATGTTTTCCTCATTTACCAGCCCACTTGTATCCATGGGGATCCATAGGGGTCCCACTACCCGTTAACCCTTAACACTTGAAATCAGATTCCAATGCCGTCCCTATACCCCGTCCGGTATGGGCGTCAAAACTATAAACCTCATTACCCCGTCCGGTATGAGGGTGGAACGGGCCGTCCCCATACCCCGTCCGGTATGGGCGCCAAAACACATAAGATCTCCATACCCCGTCCGGTATGGGAGACCACAATCCTGGTAGGGTTCCCTACGGACCCGGTCCGTCCACCATCTCCCAAGATATCTAGTTAGGCTGACCACATTTATACAATTACCCATTTACATAATCTTTCATTCTCTTTTTCCTCAGTCAGCATCATTAATCCACATACAAACAAGCAAAACGGTAATTTATGCCAAACAGACAACATACAGCATCAATATCCCAGTCATTCAATTCATAATCAATAAAATAGTAAAATATGCACACGAACTATTAAATGAAAACATCAAACCTCATACTGCATTTAAAACTGTAAAACAGGGCAAATAACAGTTAACCGACAAACACACTAGACTCGAGCTCCATTAGCGACCTTAAGCAATTTCACACATTCGTTGATTCAAGAAATACCGTTTTATCATTTTTGAACTTTAATACCATGATAGGAAATAGGATGAGGGGTCCTTACTCGTTTCGGGTTCCGAACACGGCTTCACAGTGCGCCTACAGGCTGTCCATAATTTTTTCTGAATTTTTTCTGGGGAACTAAAATACACTACTGCTACCTGCACGTGTTTCAAAAAATCCCAAATTAGGCCCAGGGCCCCTTTTTGGCCAATATCGCAATTCCAGCACGGCGGCTCCGCCGCTTGCGGCGGCGATTCGCCTCGGTTTGGCCGTTTTCATCCGTTTCCGGCTGAATTCAGCCACACTTGCATCGATGCTTGCGATCAAACAACCCTAGGGCCCTCGGGGGCCCAAAAAATTACGAAAAACCGAAGCTTACCGGCGGCGGTGCTCTCGGGTGCGGCGGCTCTCCGGTGAAGTTCGTGTTTTGGTGATTCGGCTCCGATCAACCTGTAGAGAAAAGAATGGTGATCACGGTGATATAAAAATTGCATTAAACGGAGGCCGGGAAGGGCCTCATCGGAGGCAAAAACCGAGAAGGGGCGCGGCGGCGCTACTAGGTTTCAGCCGTGTTTTCCGGCCGTTTGGCCGGGATTTTAGCTCCGATTTGGCCACAGGGGAAATCAGCGTGGAAAAACGAGTCGGGGTATGAAATTTACCTCGATCAGCGGTCGGAAATCTCCCCGGTGCGGCGGCGGGTGGCGGCAGCCGGCGTCTCCGGCATCTGGTTCGTCTTCTCCGACGAGGGCAGGCGACTAGAGTTTTTGTGGTCTGGTGTGGGGGTTCTATTTATACCCTTTTGCCTTTTGATCTCAGCCGTCCATTTTGTTTTAATCTGGGCCGTCCGTTTTTTGATTAAATCTGGGCCGTCCGTACGCACGCTCGATCTGGGCCGTCCGATCACGCGTACGCGGATCGCCAACGTGGCCCGTCCCCGGTCGACGTTATTTTGCCACGTGGCAGGTCCTGGTTGGTCGGGACTGCTGACTGGGTCTGCTGACATGGCTGCTGACGTGACCTTTTTTTTTTCCTTCTTCAATTTCCCGGGCGCTACATCCCGGATGTATTTCATGAGGAACTACTCAGACTGCCAATAAATAGAGAAGTTAAGTTCACCATAGATTTTCAGTCTGGCACCCAGTCTATCTCCGTTGCCTCTTACTATATGAGCCGTGTTGAGATAGAAGAACTAAGAAAATAGATCAATGAATTGTAAGATAGTGGGTTCATCTGACATAGCGTATCTCCTTGGGGTGCTGGAGTCATATTTGTAAGGAAAGAGGATAAGACATTACGATTGTGTATTGACTACAGGGGATTGAACCGAGTTACAATCAAGAACAAATACCCCTTCCCCAGAATTGGTGACCTTTTTGACCAGTTGCAGGGTGCCCAGGTCTTCTCCAAACTAGATATGCATTTGGGTTACCATCAGGTAAAGATAAGGGCAGAAGACATTCCTAAGACAACTTTCAAAACTAAGTACAGAAATTTTGAGTTCCTAGTCATGCCCTTTGGACTAACCAATGCACTAGCCATTTTTATGGACTTGATGAGCAGAATTTTCAGACAATTCTTGGATCAGTTTGTTATTGTGTTTATTGATGATATCCTGATCTATTCAAATGGCAGAGAGGAACACACTCACCACCTAATTAAGGTTTTGCAGGTTCTCAAAGAGAAGAAACTGTATGCAAAATTGAGTAAGTGTGAGTTCTGTCTCTAGCAGACTACATTTCTAGGACACATCATATCAAGGGATGAAGTATTAGTGAACTCCAAAAAAGTTGAGGCAGTGCTTGGATGGGAGGAATTGACATCGGTTAAGGAGATTCGTAGCTTTTTGAGGATGACAGGTTATTACCGCAGGTCTGTAAGAGGATTTTCCAGCCTAGCCGCTTCTTTAACCTAGCTCACAAAGAAGAACGTTAAGTTTGAATGGAACGTGGACTATGAAAGGAGTTTTATAGAACTCAAGAAACGGTTGACTACTACACTCATATTGACTTTACCGAGTAAGACAGGTGGATACACAGTATACAATGATGCCTCCTACCTAGGGCTGGGTTGTGTTCTGATGCAGCATGACAATATTATAGCCGATGGGTCCAGGTAGTTGAAGAGTCATCGAAAAAATTAACCCACCCACGACTTGAAACTTACTGCCATTATCCACACCTTGAAGACTTGGTGCCATTACTTGTATGTGGAGACTTTTGAGATTTTTACTGACTATAAGAGCTTGAAGCACATATTCACTTAAAAGGATCTGAACATGCATTAAAGACATTAGATAGAGCTCCTCAAGGATTATGATTGTAATAACTTATATCACCCGGGCAAGGGCAATGTAGAAGTTGACGCGTTCAGCAGAAAAAGTGTAGGTATATTAGCTCATATAATGGTTTTTAAATGCAGGGTAATAGAGGCCACACAACAGATACGACTTCAGGACTTAAAGAGAGTTACATGCTTTGCCCACTTGACTGTCCAACATGAATTGATATAGAGAATAAGAGAAGTCTAATTAACCGATTCCACCATAGCTACCCTAAAGAAAGATGCAGAATAAGGAGTACATCTAAATTTTGAGTCCCTACTGATGGATTGCTCAGGTTTTAGGACATGGTATGTGTTCCAGATGATAGTGAATTAAGAAGGGACATCATGACAGAGGCTTACAGCTCCAAGTTCACCATATATCCTGAAAATATTAAAATATATCAAAGTATGTGACCCCAATTTTAGTGGAGCAAGATGAAAAGAGAGGTAGCTGACTTTATTTCCAAGTGTTTAGTATGCCAACAGGGAAAGGTAGAGCATCAATGCGCAGGCGAGTTACTTCAGCCATTACCGATCACAAAGTAAAAGTTGGAATATATCACAATAGATTTCATAACAGGGTTGCCTAAGACACGCTTAGGACATAATGCTATTTAGGTAATTATCGACCAGCTCATCAAGTCTTCTCACTTCTTGGCTATCAAAACGACCGACCCCTTTAACAAGTTAGCAATAATGTATATCCGAGAGATAGTTAGGTTACATAGAGTTCTAGTGCCAGTGGTATCCGACAGAGACCCCAGGTTCACTTCTCGATTTTGGTCTAGTTTTCAGTAAGCCATAGGAATAAAATTATCCCTTAGCACTGCATTTCACCCTCAAACCAATGGACAATTAAAGAGGACGATTCACGCACTGGAGGATATGCTCCGAGTTTGTGCTATAGATTTTGGGGGGCCATTGGGATGACCATCTATCTTTGATAGAGTTCACCTACAATAACAGTTATCAGATAAGTATCGACATGGCTTCGTACGAGGTATTGTATGACCGCCCATGCAGATTGTCGATCTGTTGGGAAGAGGTGGGTGATAGAAAATTATTCTACCCAAATCCTATGGAGGAGACTACAGCCAAGATAGTTAAGATTGGAAGAACATCCAGACAGCTCAGAGCAGACAGAAAAGTTATGCGGACTCTCGAAGGAGGGATTTGGAATTTGAGAAAGGTGACCGAATATTTCTTAAGATCACTTCTTTCAAAGAGATAAGTAGGTTTGGTAAAAGGAAAAAATTAAATCCCCAGTTCATTGAACCATTTGAGATCTTACACTGAATTGGTACGACTGTCTACAGACTGATACTACCTCTAGAGCTATTCAGAGTTTATAATATGTTCCACGTATCTATGCTATGCAAGTACAACCCAGACCCCTCACACATCTTGTCCCACGAGCCCCTTTTACTTCAGGAGGATCTATCCTATGAGAAGGTACTGATAAGCATTATAAATCAGAAGAGTAAAGTACTCCACAACTGAGAAATTTCATTTATCAAGGTCTTATAGCAAAACCATACGCAGGAAGAGGCCACTTGGGAACTGGAATCAAGCTTCAGGGCTAAGTACCCCCAGCTATTCGACTGAGTGAGAGAGTGACCAATTTGAGGAACCAAATTTTTTTAAGGGGATGAGAATTGTAATCTCTGGGCCTGAAAAACGACATGAGATAAAATTTTTATTCTTAATTATTAATTTAAAATAATTGATTAATTTATTTTATTCTTATTTAAATGAAATTTTGAGAAAAAATGAATTAAGAACGAGATTGAAAATAATTTTAAGAAAAGGGGGTAAAAATTTAGGTTCTAGGGATATTTTTGAAAGAAAAATTAGAAATATAGGGTTAAAGTACAAATAGAGAAAGTTCGGCCACATAAAACTGCCTAATTAGGAGTCTCGACGAATTGAAACTCGCCGCGTGGCAAGGCGCGCTGATGTCGGTACCACACAGGAGGCCACGCTAGCGATCTACATGCCTCACGATCGGATGGCCCATGATCGATCCCACCTGCGTGGACGGCTCGGATTCATTTTTTTCTTAGTTGAGATCGAACGGTCGAGATTAATTGCGATGAATGGTACAGATTCGTTTCCTCTTTAGGCACGATTGAATGGATGAGATCAATTGTGATGGATGGCTCAGATCAACGCAGGATAGTTATAAATACTTCACATTACACAGGAATCTAAACCCTAGCTGCCAAACCCCTGCCAGAGAAGAAGAACCAGACACCAGATAAGGAGGCTGATTGCCGACCGTTGGCACACTAGAGCCACCGTCGACCACCAAAAAAGGTAAAAAATTTTCCTACATGCTGTGAATTCGATTCCAAGTACTCCTATGGCCAAATCGGAGTAAGAGGGACGACGGGTGAACTAAAAATCGTGGGCAAAGCTCGATGGAGCCACGACGACGAAAACCCCAAAATCCCTCCGATGAGCTCCTTCTCGATTCCCGTTTCACGTAATTTTTTGGTTATTGTATTCACCGTCCTTTTTTTATGCAGGGTAACTAAAGAAAGAGCCTCAGCCGTGAAGGAGGACCAGCAGAGCCGTTGCACCCAGAGGTCTTCGTCGCCAATAGGTTCGATTTTTTTGTGATTTCCCCTAACATATTTTTATGCAGAAATACAGCCAAAACTGGCCAACACCGGCCAAAAGTGACCAGGTCGAGGCAAACCACTATCGTGGGCGCCAAAGCATGGCAGCGGCGCCGTGCCGGAACCCCAAAATTGGCCGGAATGAGTTTTGGACACCGATTTTAAATTTTTTGACGTATTTTTAGGTATATGATAAATGTCTTAAATTTCACAGAAAAAGTTTAGGGAACCCAGTATCCGTTAGGAGGCGTAGTAGATAACTCGACGTATCGAAACATCAATCCAAGTAAGGATCCCTCACCATATTTTTTGTTACAGTAAATTGAGGGTTAATGATGTATAATTTTGTATTTTTGTAAAAAATTAAAAAATTCTAAAAATAATTATAAGTTATTAGTGAAATAAGAACCGGTTAGTTCACAATTATCTTGATTTCCTGTTTATTTTTCTATACTGTTATATTTGTTTTATTTTCGTATAGTACATGCTTTAATTTATAGTTTAATACTCTTATCAACTTATTTGGTTATTTTGGTTATATATCTTCAGCATGAATATAGTTTAATTGATATGTGAATGTGATATGAGATATTAGTATGAGTTTGTTAGTTGTTTGTTAATGAAAATCTGTATGTTAAAGACTTGCTGGTTACCTAGGGAAATGGCGGAGGGATCCAGTACATAGAGAATCCTACCGTGAACATTACCTCAGTCGAACGGGACTAGGAAGTCCCTTACCAAAAAAGTTTTGGAGATATGATTCACTCTCATACCAGACAGAGTATCGAGGTGAGGGAATGCTTTGCGCCCATTACCAGACAAGGTATGAGGAGGAATGATTAATTGTAAAATTGGATATTGGGTTTACGAGTAGGGGGGACACCCATATGGACCCTCAGGGGTACCAGTAAGTAGGTAAGAAATGAAATTTATTGTTTTATTGTTCTCTTATGCGTGAAGGTGAAAAGTGATATGGAGATGGGTGTTTATAGGTTGTCTTTGAAAAACTCGTTATGGTAAGTATTAAATAAATGTCTTCAAATTTCAAATGTATTTAAATAAAGCAAGGACTTTATTAGTTGTTTTTCTGATTTTTTTACCAATTTTTAATTTTTCGTATATGTGATTAGTGTGATATTCTTATTGGGTTAGTGTAACTTACTATTTCATTAATTATTTCAGATAAAGAGAATTAAGATCCAGATCGCAATCAGTAAGAGAGTTGTGAGTATGTCACTATCCGGACTCCCTTCAAGTGCTAGTGAAGGTTGTTTTAGAATGGATACTTATTCACTTTTCGGGTTATTTTTTTAATTTTCATTTGTCTTTTAGAAGAAAAATTCTCGTAATCCTATTAGGTATTTAAAATTATTGTGTAAAAAATATAAACTCTAACTCTATTAATCGATTCCGCAATTAATTTATAAATTTATTTCTTTTTAAATTTTAGGTCTCTATAAATTATTTATATATATATTTTATAAATAAAAAAATTTATCCCGGACTAAATTCTAAATCCGGGTATTACACATATATTTTTATAAAATAATTAAATAACTATTTGTAAAATATTGTCGTTTCAATGTAATTATACTTAAATTCTAAAAATTTCCTTTTAATTTACCCACAGAAAATATAATATCAATATATATATATATATATATATACATATTGACATGGTGAATCAATGGAAAACTTCTGCATTGACCAAAATTTACTAAACACCCACTAAAGGTTTCTGATTTTTTACTTCTTTGAAAGTAATCATGGAGATCATTCATGGGGGGACAACTTTTTATCTCCTTTTAACTTTTTCAATTAATTAATTAATTAATTGTAGAAATTTTTAAACTAAGTTTAGATTAGTTAGAGGATTATATATTAATTGGAAATTAAATATAATTAAAAGTCAAGATAAAAGCACATAGTAATTGACTCAAATTTTATCAAGTAGTAATTATTGAAATGTGTAATCCACAAATTTATTTGAGGGTGATTATTGAAAATCAAAAATTAAGTAAAACCT
>NW_019014658.1:1074911-1090969 GCF_000150535.2 Carica papaya | reverse complement strand
TTTTTTTTTGCTTGGGTACTAACTGCTGCTCGTGATCTTAATCTTCCAGGATTTCATGTTGGAAGATATGACATTTTGTGGTGTCTTTGATGGTCATGGACCTCATGGTCATCTTGTTGCCCGTAAAGTAAGAGATTCCCTGCCTATTAAGTTGCTATCGTTCTTGCATTCTCATCAATCAAAGCAAGATGGTTCAAGTGGGACTTGCTTCAAACGAAATACGAAGAAATCTGATGGCGGAGATTATGATAAAGATGTCTCAGCTGAGGATAAATTGAATTCCTTGTGGAGAGACGCATTCTTGAAATCATACAAGGCTATGGATAAAGAGTTGAAGTCCCATCCTAATTTGGACTGCTTCTGCAGTGGTAGCACTGCCATCACCATAGTTAAACAGGTATTGCAGGAAGCGCTGGATCTATTCTTCTTTAATTTTTCTTTTTCCATCTTTTGAAGGCTTTCTTCTAAGCTGTCCATTATGTTTAATGTGTGATGTGCAGGGGTCCAATCTTTTCATGGGATATATTGGGGATTCCCGGGCAATTCTGGGATCTAAGGACAGCAACGATTCCATGGTGGCAATCCAGTTGACTATTGATCTAAAACCAGACTTGCCAAGTAAGAACTTTTAAGAGTTTTGGTTGAGTGTATATCTTAACAAGCATAACTTAAATGGTCTAAATTTAAATGTTGTAGGAGAAGCTGAAAGGATTAAACGATGTAAAGGTAGGGTCTTTGCATTGCAAGATGAGCCTGAAGTGCCAAGAGTTTGGTTGCCATTTGATGATGCCCCTGGACTAGCAATGGCTCGAGCTTTTGGTGATTTTTGCTTGAAAGAATATGGAGTGATCTCAATACCTGAATTTTCTCACAGGGTTCTCACAGATAGAGATCAATTCATTGTTCTTGCTTCAGATGGGGTAAATTTCTTCTCCAATCTTCAGTTGTCTTTGTTTCTAAATCAGGAATTCAATTGAGGAATGTTACTTTTGAGTTGGGATTAACACCTAACTGGGAAATAAGAGAAGACTGCTTGTAGTCATGAGAGAATATTTGAACTATCTGATGAAACAAAATAACCAAAGCATCTGCTTTGAAGTTAGAACTGGTTTTATTTTTTGGATGTTCCTCTCTCGTGTTTATCATACACGAAAGGAAGTATAACCACATTGTTTTATGAATTTCTTTAATCTTTTACCACTAAAG
This sequence comes from Carica papaya, assembly GCF_000150535.2. The sequence goes on along the minus strand of NW_019014658.1, from coordinate 1,089,763 downwards.
GTAAGGGGAGGACGGATTATTCAGGATGTATAAAGAATAATCTGTTCTATGGGCTTTTACCAGGAAGAGTTTTAGTGTCATTCTCGTCAACATAAGCTCCTTGATTATGATATTGTGGTGTAATTTGCATGTTGTTCTAAGTGATTCCAGAGTTGGAGCTTAAGCAAAGGTCAGTATCCAGACTTTGGCAGCTGTAAATAATTGGTGAAGACCACTAAGACTCAAAATCTTTGCTTAAGCTATTCTAAGAATAGTATCCTAACTATTCTTCATAGGAGTCAAAATCTTTTCTTTGATCATTGGTTGGGAAGCTAAAGGGAAAAATAATGATTTTGCTCAAAATGACATTTACCGAGAGCAATATATTGGCCTTCTTTAATGGTTTGATCAGCAGTTATTCTTTTTGTGCTATAGGCTATGCATCTTTTAGGAAATAAAGTTCCTTTATAATGTGAAAGTAGATTGAAAGATAGTTTATACTCATAATCAGGTTTTATGTTGTTTCAGGTCTGGGATGTATTAAGCAATGAAGAGGTAGTTGAGATTGTCTCCTCAGCTCCAACCCGGGCATCAGCTGCTAGGATTTTGGTGGACTCAGCTGCCAGGGAATGGAAACTCAAATACCCTACTTCAAAGATGGATGATTGTGCAGTTGTTTGTTTATTTCTGGATGGCAAAATGGATTCTGAATCTGATTATGATGAACAAGGCTTTTCTTCTGCAACTCTGCATAGTAATTACTCTGGCAATGTAGTTGAATCGGATGATGGCCAGAAATCTGAGCCATCTTTGCAAAGGAACTTCACTGTTAGATCAGCAGATGAAAATGATGCTTATGGACGACTACCAGTTGAGGTTGATGGAAGTGAGGAAACCGGAGTGGATGATCAGAATTGGTTGGGCTTGGAAGGCGTGACACGAGTAAACTCACTTGTTCAGCTTCCAAGATTTTCCGAGGAAAGGCCAAACCCTTAACTCTTTTATATTGTTGAAAAGAGAACTGGTGTTGTTGTTGGCCGTATCGTTTTAAGCCTCATGAATCCAAGGGAAAGAAAATGCCCCTGGATTGTCGGTCTTTTATCGAAATTCTTTTGCAGGAAAATTATTGCCAAAGTCATTAAGTTATGCTGTACTACCTCCCAAAAAGGGGGGGGGGGAACCAAAAGGAAGAAGAATATCAGGTTAAAGGATTGAACTAAGTTATGTTAATATGATGATTTGGTGCTCTGTGAATATTTTGAGTTCTGTCATCAACCCAAAGCTAATTGAGTTTATAATGGAGTCTTGCAGGGTGTTTGGAAGATTATGTTTTTGTTAATAAGTTGGATTTGAGTAAGAGGGTGCATGGCTTACTCCTATAGTTTTGGTCAAAGGAGTTCATAAATTTCAAAATTATATTTATTAATTTTATTTTATTATTAGTAAAAAATTACAATTTCAAGAAAGAAAAATCACATGAAGGAATACCAATAATAGGGCCTGGATTTCTTTTAATCAATCTCCTAATTTTTTCTAACCCTCAGTAGGGCATGGAAATGCATAGCGCATCCCATAATCCACTATAAAGGAATACCAATATGCCTTAAATCCAGGAATCAATTGATTTACTGGAAACTTATCCTAATTGATTCAACAATTTATATCATATCAGTTTTATCTCATTTACCTTGTAAATCTCTAGAACTAATTGATTCAATTAAGAAAATATTGGGACTTAATACACCAATAGCGAGAAAAGAAAAAAGAAACCACACTAGGGCAACAAGATTTCATAAGAACTAAAGGTTATTGACTTATTGGGAAAGATACACTGAAGACAGAATGTGATTGATTATAACTAAAACATTCCAACAGGAGAAGAAAGTGAATAAAACATCCATACATCATCTCTTACAAGTATCTTATTTTTCCAACTTGCTAGAAGGTAAAATTACCAGCCACAAGTCTCACATTGATTTAACAGACCAAACCAGTCCACCCGAAATGGAACATATTAAGGCCTAAAGCTTAAATCTTCCGTAAAGCAATCATCTGCAGGGGCCAAATAACACACTAAGATCAAAGTATGTTTTTGGAAATCAGGATGAAATGAGATTATGGTGCTTCTGACCAATTAAATATGCATGTAAGGATCCTAACAATGCTTTTTATGAAATCTCAAGTTTTGTTTTCAACAAATTTAAAAGAAAGTGATACGGGCAAATCAACCATCTATTTCACAAGAGAATGACAGCAGTATTCTGAGAAGTCTTGCACCTATTTTAGTCCTTGCTTTCTACTATAATACTTTAAGTTGAAATTGAAAGTCCATGCTTCTGCCATGAACTCAAACATATTGGGAAATCAAAATTAATAAAATCATATGGACTGTTAACAGGAATCTTGGGTACACATAATATTTGCCAACACAATTATACACTATGTGACACAATAAAAAAAGGTGCATCTGACCATAAAGGCAGCATACACTGTGTTGTATCCAATCAACAACCCGTAAAGAATTATAAGTTATCTAAATTCCCATTTGTAATCCTTTCAAATATTACCCAACAGTGAAAGTTAATCAGGAGGACGCATATAGGATCCATACACAGTTCCTCATAATGTCTCTTGTCCGATCAACAATCCCTAAACCAAAGCATCTCGTAATATCTAATTCACATTTGTAACAAATTCACATATCAAAACCACATAATATGAGTTTATCAAAAGGAAGCATCAAAGATTCACACGATTTTAAGTGTCAGCTTATACAACATGATGTACTAAAAACGAGGATTAATTTGTCTACAAAGGAAATTAGGTAAAAGTTTAGGTATTCCTAGATCTCATTAGGAAGATGGAGGAATTTAGAGTTCAATGTTATGTTTCACAATTTGGGTAAAACAAAATAGAGTTGTCAAAGAAGATAAGATAGAGAGGAGATGGGTAGGGTAAGAGGCCAATTGATTGTTAGAATATACTACTTAATTACGCAAAATAGAATATACTACTTTCTGCAAAAATGAAAAAATAAATAATTACTTTATTCATTAGCATATTACTTTTTAATATTAATAAAATAAACATTTTCACCCCTTGTCCACTTACTTTATTATTTTTCCCTAGATCCAGTCTCCATGGTTTCCAACACCACTGCCATTAATATATCAAAAGAAGAACACCACTGCAATTAACATGTCACCTGACCATGCTTATCCACAAGTCCTCTTACTTCCTTCTCCATGGTTAATCTCAACAACAAACTCTTCATGGACATAAATGCTCCTTTCATGCCTCCAATCACCCATCCGTGCAACCCATTCAGTTCTGGCTCCTCTGCCCGTCCAAAATAACTATAACATTATTGTTTTATTCTTTCTGAATCTTTCACCACCAAGCCCTCCACTACATCCATTGCCAACACCTTTTAGTGGTGTTGACATCAATAGTAACAACGCAGAAAACCTATTGCAGAGCAAAAACATCATTAAGGCAAATGATTGTGCAAAATCAAATGTGAGTGGGAGATGTGATGGTGGTAGGCAGCCATTGTTACCATGGCAGAAGGCGAATTGAGTAGTGATCTCTTAATGGCAGTGATGTTGGTAGTATTAAAAAGATCTTGATAAAAGAATAGTGATAAGAGATTATGCTGGTTGTTTATTTTATTTTTCGTTAAAAAAGAGATTATACTGGTTGTGGTAAAACAGTTGTGAGAGTTGGGAGGGTAACAATTACTAGAATGCAAGGAGATTTTTTAAAAATAAAAAAAAAAGATATTTGAAAATCCCTCATATGTTCCTTCTGTTTCTCTTTTCTCTCTTCCCAGTTCTCGAACCCGAGAGGTCCAAATCTACCACAACAGCTCCCAACCAGATGAAGTTCCATGAGAACCGGTATCGTGCTATCACAAGGAGAAATTAGATAACTCTCCAAGCTGCAAGTTGAAAAATGCTATCTCCCCCGGGGATTGTGGTATGTGCTTTAAACTGTTGATCTCACAATGACCTCTTGCTACATTGTGACTAGTCATAGAGACTCAGGAACAGGTTATTTGGTACTTCAGTTTTACTTGGTTTTCTTCTCCACACCTTAAGGGGTTTATCTGGTTCGTAGCTTATCCGGTTGGACTCCCTATTTTTTCTCCTTTGGAATACATTGTTTTTTCAGCATCTCCGGGTTAAGGCACAAAGATATTTTAAAGAGAGTTGTCTGTATTGCATAGAGATTGGCCATTTTCTTTTAAGCTTTAGTTTGTTAACCCCCCCTCACCCCCTTTGTTGTTTTCCTTCTTTTGTTCTCTTCTTTTTGGAGGATATCTAATCCTCTGTTTTTGTATCTTCCATTATCTTTTATATATTTTTAAATCAAAAAAGGAGATTTGAATAATTTTCTTAACCTACTCAACCAGATAAAGCTTACTTGGTACATAAAAATATTTACCAACATATTGTCGGATAGGGCCTCTTACCCTACACATCTCGAGACACTAAGACTGACATAAAAATAACAAAAGTAACGATTACACCTAAGGTGAAGAATTTAGTTGCATCATACAATCATTCAGAACAAGTCTCTAAAGAAAATTCTCTAAATATCTCCATTATTATGGAAGACATCATATAGTACTCATAAACTATCTCAATCCTATGTTAACCAAGACTAGAAATCCTTATAGCAAGTTAGAAGAATTAAAGCATAAATAAAATTCTAATGCTACTAAAACTATACTAATAGACCTCTAACTACTACAATAAAATTTAGATTTAAAAAAGAATACATTTCTGAATATATTTGGAAAACCGAGTCAAATACATTCTACATCACAACAAAAATTCTAATAATCTTCATTAACAAAGGCCACATGGAAATTGCAATATTTAAGCATATGCATCTTTCTAATCCTAACATGTACTCCACAGTAGAAAGATCTTCATAATAGTAACATGTACTGCACGGTAGAAGAAAAATAGAACCAATAGCAATGCACAATAAGTAAAAATCAGGAAGCCAAAACATAAAAGAACATACTGACCCAGGCAAAAAACAGTCATATCATTGGTAAATAGTAGAATAACCAGCATAAAAAGGTAGGTCTGCAAGGTAGTTCTGCTTTTTAATAGAAGGATCTACTCATTTTCTTCCCAAAACAACCGAATTATCATATCCCCCCAATAGCAGCAACATACCACCAGAACCAATACCAGATTACTGATCACTAGAATTACCAGCATCCATTTCACATGAACAAACATGAGACGAAGAGAAACTGAAACTTCCATACAAATGCCAAATTTAGAAACTTGATGCGTAATCAACTCAATCTCCAACAGAATCATGAGATCACCAAAAGAAAAGACCAAAGCACATCCATTTGCAACAAAAACTCACATCCATTTGCAACAAAAACTAAGTTACCAAATACAAGAAAAATAAGACTACCCTAAGGATGCGGTCAGAGCACATTCATTTGGTCAAGTGGGATGCCATTAGACATCCTGTCTATGAGTGTGATTTAGGCATCTGAACTTTTGTCACGTTCAACAAGGCACTTCGGTTTAAATGGCTGTGGAGTTTGTTACTGGTAAGATCTCTATGGTGAACAGTCATTGGAGCCCAGGGATCTAGCCTCTGGCAATGTGTCATGAAAGAACACGCCAGTATATGTGATCTTATTCATTTTAAAATTGACAACAGTCAAAGCCTAACATTTTGAAAGGATGTGTAGAATGGGAAATCTTCCAATAATATTAGACCTACTTTTGTATAAAGAAGCAACAGCAAGGGGCTATTACATCCAAGTGGGAGGGACTACATCATCACTCGTTGCTCTTACTAGGAATCTTGTCTGAGAGATGAATATGTAAATCTTCTTACTAAACTCAAAAATGTCTCTGTGAAAGCAACTTGGAAGGGCATCCTTACTATGGACAATCTAAGGAAGAGGGGTTTAATTCTCATCAACAATTGCCCCACTTTTCCAAAACGACAATGAATTCCTAAAGCATCTTCCTTTGTTGCGTACAATTGGAAAGAAAGCTTTGGTATTCAACTTTTACTCTTTGATTATCAAGTTGGTGACAGGCAACTTTGATTATGAAGGAGCTTTTAGCAAGAAAAGGTCTGATCTGGCATATATGCAAGAAAATGCTTGTCGCTCGTATCTTCCATTCCATTTTTTGGACCATATGGCAACAAAGGAATGGGAGAATCTTTTATTACATTGTATCTAACTTCGCAACTATTAGGGACCTGACGGTTCTACACCTATGTACTTTGTTTAAAGGTCATTCATCCTCCATGAGGAAGATCTAGCAGGGTTGATTGATATTTTGGCTGAGCCCCGGCTGCAACATTCTGCTATATATATTCTTGTACAGGGGTAGCATCCGTTTGGTACCTCTTAATACTAATCTATTTTTTCTTCTAAAAAATAATATTGAGAATAAGACAACCAGATTTCAGAAAAATGGCAGGAAAAATTAACATACTGTATTTTCCTTTCCTTAAGCACATTTTCTACTCAATTTCCAGTACCCCAAACTCCGTAAAAGAGAGAAAGGATTGTGAAACAATCAAATTTCAGTAGCATCAAATCAAATGCATTTTACAAAATATGGCAAAGATACCAGTTAACTTCCCAAATTACCGGAAGGTTAAGATGACGCTAAATTCAATAATAAGATTAAGGGAACAAGAAATCACATACAAACAACAAAATAAAACAAAAGGACGGTGTAATAACCAACACAAGGGCAATATACCTCCATATCCAAAACCAAATGCGAGACTGTCAAACACCAGATGATAAAAGCATAACCATTTATGATGAAATCGAGCTACCACCAAATCATAAAGAACGATACATCTCCATTCACTAACTCAAGAAAATCCCTAGGACATAGAGAACCAAATGATTTAAACAGACCCGATATAATATGAAAAAGGGATCGGAATTAGAGGAAATCACCTCCACCTGAGTGAAAATTTATCAGTGCGATTGAGAGTGAGAGGCGTGGTGAGAAGAAGGAGCATAGAGCTTGTTGTAGACTTGCTCGCCAACAAGGTAGACGCCAAAGGCGACGAGTGCGATGCCGAGACCTGGAGCGGCGTGTCGCAGCTGGTTGGCGACCATGGGATGCTTTCTCCACTCATCCCTCCTCTTGAAGAACTCTCCTGTGTGTCCCAACGGTTTCGCCATTTCCAACTCTCTTTCCTTCTCTTCCTCTGCCTTTTTCAGAGCACGGCCTCGGTCGGCTTCTATACTCGCGAGACGAAAATGATCGGAGATGTATATAACTATCAGTGGGTTTGAATCAGAGAGGCGTTGGGCGAAATCTCAGCAAGAAGCACTAGCCCAAACGCAAAGGGAGCTGCGATTACGGCTTGAGGTTTGGGTAAAAGCAAAGCAAGATAGGGTTTGTTCTGTTGTGGGCTTGATGGGCTTTTAATAAAAGTAATCTTTTAAAAAAAAAATAAAAAGAGCGTTTATTTAATTTTAATTTTTATAATGACTTAATTAATTTTGTAATTATAAATTAAATAAAATATAATTAAAAGCAGATTAGTATTAATTAAATTTGAGAATGTTTATATTTATTAATTATACCATATAAACCAATTCCACACATATATATATATATATATACATCATCAACCTTATAGAATTCTTATGATTTTTACGAGTAAAAAATTTATTTAAATTTTAATTTACATTAAATAGAGTATTTTTTATACATTATAAGTAAAATAATTTATTTAATTAACATAATATGAAATTATGAAGAGTCAATTCTCACAAATAGTTAAATTTCTAGAAAATTTTAACCCTTCGGCCCCTCGTTTTCCTTAACCTTTACTTCAATCAGTTGTAAAATGAGAAGAAAACAATATACAAATTATTCGAATAGTTGGTATTTCGCCTTCTCGGTAGAGACTGAAAATTCGAATTCGAGTATATTTATTTACTTCCATGCATTCTCGTATCCATATATACCAACAAAATAGAGCATCAACAGAGAGCTTTAAGGATCAGAAAAAAAGGACATGCATATGTATTTATATACATGAAGGTACATATGGTAAGAGTGTTGCAGTGTGTTTTAATTAGCCGACAAAGCAGTTGATGAAAACAAGAAGATTAAAATGGAAAGTTGTGAAGTAACAGTCCAGTAAAGCATTGAACAAATTTTACATTTCAAGAAACTATTTACTAATATGATTTGCTACTCCTGTACATAAGGGACCCCTTTTGGTTCAGAAATGAAGTTTTAACAGATTCTTTCAAGAGTAAAATTTTCTTAGGAAGGATAAATATACAAGTAATCTTAAAAGATTCTTTTACCATACATGGGTAAAAAAAAAGTTACCTACCCACTTACTGGGAAAGATTTCTTAACCAAAACATGCCACTCTATCTACTTTTCTTTCCTTGCATGTCTGCATTTGTTTCTGCTTCATTTATATCTTCCTGTGTAAGAAAAACTGCATCTTAACTCGCCGCCAAAGTTCACTCAAGTAACCACAAGTTCACCGATATATATATGAGAAGCCATCTTAATTCCTCTACCAACAAACAAGCTCATCTCTTCTTCCTAAAAAGTCTCAAGCAATGGCCTACAAACTTCTTTCTTCTGTCCTTGCTATGGTTTTTCTCTTTACCATTTTGCTTGCTGTAGCTGAGCAAGTGATTGGAATCCGTGACATTGGTAAAATGCCCAAGAATGTGGATGTCAAACAGCCTGAGTGGTTTATTAAACCTGACCACAACGGGGTCATCCCAGGCATTGGCCCTGTGGTGCTGCCACCAGGATGTAAGTTACATCCCTTCAGTCCATATGGTGGGAGTGTAGGAACTGGACCAGGCAGTTTAGGAGCAGGGTCAGGCAGTGGACGCAGCATAGGAGCTGGGTCAGGCAGTGATGGAGGCATAGGAGCTGTGCCAGGTAGTGGAGGCAGCGTAGGAGCTGGGTCAGGCAGTGATGGAGGCATAGGAGCTGCGCCAGGCAGTGGAGGCAGCACAGGAAATGGGTCAGGAAGTGGTGGAGGAATAGGAACCAGGCCAGGCAGTGGTGGAGGAATAGGATCCGGGTCAGGCAGTAGCTATGTTCCAGGTGGTGATGATACATTTATCCCAAATCCTGGGTTCGAGGTCCCAAGTCCTGGCAGTGGTGGTCAGGTTCCAGCAGAGCCTCATCCATGAGTATGTTCAATCATCAAATTCTGGAAATAAGCACGACAGATGCAGATGCCATAGCCTCTTTGAGGACAAGGCCTGAGTCTATTTTGCTCCTTAATTCTAGAAAGCATTTCCTAGATGTATTTCTTAGTCATTATGATGCTGCCTGAATCTATTTTACTTTCTCAAAGTGTCAGTTTGTAGTAGCCCACAAGCCCATATAATATAAAGCAGTAGATGCATGCTCAAATCTGAAATCCTAATGAGTCCATCGTGCATCCTTATATGAAGATGCATCCTCAAGTCTGAAATCTATGAATCTTTTTATGTGCATCATTTGATTTCAGTCTAAATTCTAAAGCCACTATTGCACTATCCAGTTGTATAAAAAAATTATATATTTCTTTTCCACGCCAACTGCCAAAAATACAAATGCTAATCAAATCCAAGCTAGGCCTTCCACTAAGATTACGAATATCTGATAGAATAACTCACAGGAGTTCAAACACGAAAAAGAACTTAGTACTATACCAAACTCCGAAACTTCCTGCATCTTGAAGTGTGTTCTTGCAAGTTAACCATGGATTATAGCAACAGAAGAAAAAAAACACCTCATTGCCAAGAATTGATACACCAGAAGTGGATGCCAGCTACAATCCAAGAAGTGGGTAAAAGAATAAAGAGAAAAGCAACTAGGTATGTTATTCCACATAAATAAGAATGGACTGATTTTATACTTGAACATATTCTGCTGTCCCATTAGCTCAATAGACAAGCTAAATGAAAAGCACATGAATTAACTTCAAAGCTTCAAAGAAGATCAAGTTTCTGCTTGTTGGGCAAGGTGCACCTTTGGAGATGCTAACGAGAACAGTGCCATAGTCAGACAAAAGTGTATTTATGACTAATACCAAAATCATTGTTTCATCAGTTCTAATGACGAATTTGATCAAAGCAAATGTTTTATTACATCAGACAATTAACAGTAAAAGCATTAAGGCTAGGGAACCACTTCAATACATATATACATGTGGTCTATCTTTGCATCAATTTATCTTCATAGCTTTAGGGTCCATAAGATTAATTTGAACGTTTATTTTGTTACAGCAAAGCTAACTGCGATGTTAATGAAAAAAAACGTTCAGCAAAGGCTGTATTGAAGGAAACCATTCTGATTACAAAAGAAACATTAAAATTGAACTGAAAAGTTAACTCTACAAAATTATTAGTATATTACCAATCAGAGTCCAGACTCCATTACCCTTATGATAATTTGAGTAAAATAATTTTTGAAGAAGAAAGATTTAAAATTTGGTGTCAGAGGTACCGATTGAAATTCAGTAAACTTCCATTTAGGCCGATAAATGAAACAAATTTCCAACCAAGCAGAAAGAACGGATAAAGGGAGAATTGATCAACAAAGAAGCAACTCAAGTAATTTCATTAATGAATTCATGCTTAAGCATGTGTGTAATAACTTACATGAGAAGCTGGTAAGGACAACAGAAAAGAAAAAGATATATCACATACAAAAAGTTGTTTGTTACTATGGTCAATAACTCCTCAAAATCAACACCCGAAATGTCCCAAATCCTGGAAGTCGGCAACAGGGAAACCTCGACATCCTGCATGGAAAAAAATGTTTCAACTAAAGTGTCTAACATAACAGACCTGGAACCCAGCAGCTGAGAGCTGCAAATCTGAATCTATAGGCAGAAAGCACCATATTACATATAATGTGAATCACCTCATAAGAGCTAATAATATCAGATCATTAAAGGTGATGCAGATTCCCAATTTACGATAAGAATCATGAGTCCTCATAGAACTTACCGAAGATAGTTAGAGAACTAAAGAACCAAACAACAATACATAAGAAAACACCAAAAACACCCATCAACAATGATTTTTGTTTCAGATACTAACAACCATGAATAAAGAATTAACTGCACTGGACAATATTTACTACCCTTAAAGCTATCTTACTGTCTCAATTGTTGCTTACACAATCAGCCTGGTTGCTTGAACCATTATCATGGTATTATCATAGTCTTATACATAATGACAATATATATATATATATATATATATATGATGAAGCTCATAAATACCAACAGACTAAAAATACCCATTAAATTTCCTAAACAAAATAAAGCGATTCATGCATAAGTTGCCGTCAGGATTTTCAATTTTCACAACATGATTATAAGCATCAATATTTAGCAGTTGCTGATAAGCCCTTTAAATAAATTTCTAAAAAACCCAAAAGAGAAGAGAGAAAAGAAGAAGTACCTAAATGCTTGGTGGATTGATTAGAGTAGAGAGAAAAAACGGAATCAATGACCGACAATTTTGGATACTACGAAACAAAGGAAACCAAGGAAAACGAGAAGGAAAATGTAATCGACGAAGACGAAGAAATTTGTGGAGCCATGGTTCCTGTTCTTGTTCTGCTTCTTATGGTTGGGTTCATCAAGTGCTTGAAGGACCGCCATTGATTGCAATTGTGAACACCCGGCAGAGGTGTTGTGCAGGTAGAGGAGAGAATTTGGGGATCTGGGTTGTGATTCTCTCTCTTCTCCCTCGCTAGTCTCGCTTCAAAACAGAGGGAGATCGCCTGGCTGAACTGCAAGCCGGCTCCGTATTATACCAGACGACTGAGAACTCGGGCCCAATTATTTTCCTATTTTGGAGAGGCTATTTTAATATTATATTAAATTATAGGATGTTTTTCCTAAAATTAAATTTATTTTAAATATATTTAATTATTGAAATAGCATCAATATACATTTTTTTTAATGAAAAGATAGAAAATGAAAAAGAAAAACAGGAAATCTTCGTTTAATTGTGGAGATTTATATTTTAAATATTTTCAATACAAACAAAATTTAATTATAAAAAAAAGTAAAAATAAAAAGACATAAAATATTAAAATATTCAATACAATATAAATAATGTATATAAAAAAAGTATTAATATGATAATCAAGAATAGAACTCAACAGGTGGAAAGATCATTTTATGTTATTATTTACATTGAACATATTCATATATTTATTATATAACTAATACACATACACAAATTATAATACAATATAAATAACTTTTAAACAAAATCATACACGAATTCATAATCTGTTTTGAATCAATAATTTTTTTTATAAAAAAAATAACATATCAACTATTTAGTTAAATAGTAATTTTGTCTCCACCGAAAACTCCCATTGAGTTCCGGCCAAATTAAGGAGAAATATCCTCAATACACACAAATCAACAATGGAAGAGAAAAAAACACTAACATTAATCATGAAACCAACAATCCAACCACCAAAGTAATTACAAATGACATCACTGGGTGTAGCAAGATTGAGATTACCATGAAGAGGGCAGGGCCATCAATGTCCAGCAAGATCCAGATTAACAAGCAATTACTGGATTTTACCATATCACCGAAACTGAAATATCGAAAACAATGCTCCAATCAAGCATGCTGAGAATACCAAACCAATATCTAATACTCATCTCCACCTAACATCCATTGAAGACTTGAAGAAACAATGCCAACTCGGATTAACAAGCAATTGTTGCCAACTAGCCCGCACTCTACAACTGCGAAGAGCATGGAAAATGGTTTCTCTTGCATTCAGGGAAACTGCTTGAGCCGATGAGGTGTTTTCTCCTTTGTTCCATGCTAGTCATCAGGTAGTTGCCATGGACCAACCCACATGAAGTTTCCAACCCGAAACAGGATCTCAAACTCCAAATGAGCTTTCATATCAGATTGCAACTAGAAAATTCACTATAAGTGAGAGGTGTAGGCAGAATCAAAGTAAAAACTTCCCATTGGCAGAATAAAACCAATTGATGCAATTCATCACATGATGGGGCATATTCACCCTAAGGGAGTAATTTGCAATAAGATAAGCGAGGGGAGAAGGAACCTAAATTTCCGAGCATAATTCTCATCAATGGCAATAATCGACTCAACTCAGTAACAAAATTATTATTAACAATACAAAAGGTTGTCCGCCTAAAGATCAATTCAAAGTCTGACCCTCCTACTATCACCAAATACTCCACTTACCTTTCTTCACCTTCTTGAAGCAGCTAGAGATGGCACGCCATGAAGAGGAGACCCTGCTAGACCATGATATATATGCATATTTTCATAATTTCATTTCAGATCAGCGTTCATGATATATATGTATATTTCAGGCGCATGCACATATAATATGAGTATATTTTACCGGATGTATTTGTGAAGGCACTAGGTTGAAAGGTTACTCTGCAGGTAGATAAATCTTTTGTTCTCTTGGCATAACAAACACAATTTATCCAACCCTTTTAATGCCCCTACTTGAGTTACAAGCTTAAGTTGCCAAGCTTGGCTTTGTCATTCAGTTTTTGTGCCTTCTAAATTCTCTAACTTCTACTAGTAGCATACATCCAAACAATCAATACCATAACCAAAAATACAAGATTTATCCTCTTGCAAGTTGCATATTTGCAGAAACAGCTCAAGATAATAATAGCTCATTCACATGTAAATGTGTATAAGACATTGGCCAAAAATAAACAGAAGGTGGAAAAGATAAGAAAGAATGTTGATTTTGAATAACTATATACATTTGTCATAACCTTTCCCGATAGGATGAAAGTAAACTTTTACTGATATTTTGAAGGAATACCGCAGACACGATACTCAGAGATCTCATTCACAATCCAGGCTTTTGCTGCAAACCGTTGATGCACGTGTCTTCTCTGCATTGTCATCTAAAACAAATATCGCAATGTGGAAATCTTGTGTAGCTTGATTTTGATGCAGCTGTTCATGTACATTATCGTCTCCGAATTCTTGATTTTAGGTTGCAATAAGTCAATATTTTGTTCACTTTCCTGATAACTATCAGGTGCATTTCAGCCAAAATCTCAATCACTTATTCCTGGCAGGAGAAAAAAATCAACCAGTTAGAAAAGAGTAGGAAATTATGAAACATAGAACAAGAACTGAAGACAAAATTCTAGTTAGTAGTCAGTCCATTGTTTGGTATCACTTATTGCACAAGAAAATCAGTTCCAGGGCTATTAGTATCACTGGGGCTTTTACGAAATATCCTAGAATATTCAATGAATTCCAGAACTACAACATTGAAAATGTGAAAAACCTTGAGATGGCTGCTTGAACTAGAAATGGACTTCCCCTCTGAAGTTTCCTCAGATATGCGTGCTTCTGATTTTTCATTCGAATAACTACATAGGAAGAAAAATTCAGTAACAAGTTTTGATGAGCAATCCATTCAGGATGTTAGAGACCATATTGAATGTAAAACAAGTGAAAAACTAGACAGCATGAATATTTATTGCAAAAAAGTGCAGATAATGTCATGATGTACTTCATATTTTCCTTGACAAGAATAACATTCAGGAATTGATGCAGAACTGGAACAAGCTAAGATGAAAAAAAATTTAGTATTAAAAGTCTTTTGCAATAATTATGTCATTTTTTTATATATGTACATCATACGGCCCATCTAGGACATAAGTGGGCTACTTAAAAATATTATGAAGATTTATGAGTTATTTTTGTTGTATCTTTTTGGTTCATTTTCTTTGGATGAGGTGACGTCTTACTAGTGGTGATTACAATGATATAGCACCTTAGTTTGTAGTGGTCCTTTAAGTGCTCGAGTTTG
>NW_019014658.1:1056970-1074879 GCF_000150535.2 Carica papaya | reverse complement strand
AAAAGGTAGCCAAATGAGGTGACAGCCAAAAGTTGCCAACTTGTGCCCTCACAGAGGCCTAGAGATGGTAGCCAAAGCATGTAACAACAACAAGGTGTGTCTACTTGCCAAAGTTCCTATTGGCTCCTTTGGCTTTTCCTTTTGCCTATATAAAGAGATTGGTTGTAATGAATATGACAATTGTTATTGGGGAGAATTGAAGCATTTCCTCTCTGAATTCTGGTTTCTCTCCCATTCTTTCACCCATTTCTCTTCTTCCGTTCCTCTTTTCCTTCTCCCCTCTTTCCTCAACTTTCTCTTTTCTCTCTTCCCATCTTAATATTTTATTCTTCTCCTTTAAAACTTTACTGAAATAGTGAAGGTCATTATCATTACCACTGATTTGAAGTTTTCCAAGCGCGTCCTACATCAGGAACATTAAGAGAAAAAGTGACATCACTGCAAACTTGATAGAGTAGTGTTGATATCCATATCAAGGTGGCTAACAATTTTTGGATCAAACAACATATCAAAAGTGTCAGGAAAAATAAGTTAGCATGAAGAACCCACGGAATAGCATGTTTTGAAAAGTGAACAGGAAATTTTCATTCTTCTGAAATCTAAGCATGTTTATATAATTTGCAGGTCGTTCGGCTGCAAGAATGTGGAGCACTAGAGACATCAAAGGAAGGGAAGAAAATAAAAGAATCACACTTTTTGAGCTCTAGAATGAATTTAACTCCCACGAAAATAAAAGTTTGCTGCAGAAAACATAAAGTTTCTCTACAAATGAAAGAGGTGCTAGGAACTCACGTTGAAAGTATTGTAACCCAGATGAGTTCCACACAGTCCACCCAAAGAAGCCTTTGCTCAACAGGGATTAAACCATAGGTGATCAAATGAGCAAATGGCCAAAGTTTCCATCCTGCCTGTAAAAGCAAATAACTGCCAGTCATAATTAGCACTTCTAATAAGGGATTTAATAGTGGATCAAACATATTTTCATTAGAATAACATGAATCAATTAGCTATCAAGGCCCATTTTGTGCTTTTCCAGATCTTCTTTTGTTGGCGTCTAAAAAGCTTGAACTGTTTTTTCACTTTTCAGTAAAGGTTTTAAAATCTGGTTTGATATTGGACTCAAGCCTCTCCAGTAGCCACTAGAAGGGGCAAAATCAATCATTGCAATTCAGGGTTTGTTAATTTGTTAAGGTTTCAGAGATAGAAGATTGCGAAATCATCAATGGATCAGGGTCATAGGGTAAACTCCTAGTTCAACCCCAGCTCACTTTTGAGTTTCTACGTTCCTAAATAAGAACACTCAATCCTGCACTTCAACTTCCTATGGAATGGCAGGTAACCAGCTGAGAGCTAGGCCAATTACACACAAAGACTTGGGTTAAACTAATACTATGTCCAAGAGCTAACAAATTGTTAATGTATTAAACAATAATCTAGATAGCACAATTAAATCATGCAGAAAGAGAACTCATAATTAGAAATTACTTAATGAATTAAAGATGATAATGTATGAACAAGAAAAGCTTCTTACAGTCAGCATGGGCCAAAATGTTGCCCGAAGTTCGCTAACAATATTGCTCGAGGATTCAAAACGTAAGAACCCCAAAATCACAAAATAAATGCTGTTCCAAATGGCTGACCAAACTGTCTGATCAAAGGCAACTTTGGCTGGGACCACCCACCAACCTTGGAAAGGAAAAAGAACCTGAAAATTAAAGCAAATGATTTTAGCCATCAACAGAACAATGGCAGATGAGCCAGCAGAATGAACAAATATGAACCACAATTATCACCTCACAAAGTTGGTAATAAAAATGAGAAAGGGATCCATGAAGAGTAAATCCAACAAGGCCTGATCTGAACATTCTAGTCCGATCAAACTCAAAAAGAGGTTTTCCTTCATAACACTGCAAATTCACCAACAACATAACATAAATATATAAAAGGAGGTAAGAAAAACAAGCTGACAAGTTGAAACAAGAAATTTGCAATATACAGGCCAGAAGGTTGTCTGAGGGGCTGCTTACTTGTGCAATCCAATCACCAAGAGTGTATACAATCCCGCTTATTGCCATTTTCGCCAAGATAGGATTTGCTTTGAGAGCTTGTTCATATGCAATCCAATTGTGCTCTGGAAGATACCTTAATACCTCATAAAGAGTCCATCCCTGTGTTGTTAAAATAAGAATCATAATTTTTTTACCTGAAACTTTCTTAAGAAGATTAGGAAATCTAAATTCTTATATCTTTCAAACATCCCCTTGTAAAATTTTTCTCCAAACAAATATTTCTTTTCATACAAATCAGCAGGAACAAATTTAACACTCCATTTTCGTCAAATATTTATTAATTTATTCCTCCACTACTAAATTTACAGACAGAAAAATCTCAACATTATGTTAGTTTCATCTCAAACACACCGAAGAAAAACATAAACCATAACTTTGAACGCATAAACATCGCTTACATGCCAGTAATCATGATCAATTGTCAGCAATTTAGTGACTGCAAGAGTACCCGCACTCAGAACTATAGCAGCGTTGATAAACCTATCGTTCTCATGATCATCCCCTTCTCCTTTCTGATTACCCGAAGACGAAACATCCCCAAAATCCTTAGACCCGTTCACCAATGCATCCTTGAAGCTCTCATTGTTAACAGGAACAACTTCTCTGTCCTCTGTAATTGACCTTACAGCCCAACTTCTTCTCTTTAGGGTTAATAACCCTAGGTCCCTCGATGATTTGTTGGATTTGCTGAATAAGAGAGCGGAGAGGAGGATCGGTGTGGAACTATAGCTCGGCTTCGATGATATGTTGATGGCGTTGGTTGGGAGAGACTGTTTGCTTGTGGCGAGACTGTAAAGCATAGTCGCCATGATTGACAAGCTGAAGAAGGACAAGGTTCGATTGTTAGTGACATGTCTTTGCCGTGTAACGTTAAGACTTGAGAGGTGATCGTTTGATTCGTTTCAAGGTTTCATCAAGATCTGCAAGCGTTTCGTTTTTAAATATTTTAATTAAATTTAATATAATTAATTTTAATTTATTTTTAAACAATTTTTAATTTAAATTGTATAATATTTTAAATGATTTATGTAAAAGCTCAGACACATTTCAAGAATATAACTCATAAATAGTAGAATAAAATAATATTTAAATTTATAATTTAGTAAAAATAGTTTAGAGTTTATGGTAATATTTCTTGAACAATTTACTTAAAATGTTCAATACATATACCAAAATGTATTAAAAAAAAATTAATAAAAAAAGTAATAAAGAAAATAAATATTATCAACTTCTGCTCGAAACTGGAGAAGTGTAAAGACAGTGTCCTAACTAATTTTTTTGTTGTTTGAGATTCGGGTCTTAATTGTTCTAACTTGAAATGATTAATAATAAATTGTGACTTATTTTAGCTCAGTAAAAATATCAACGTCTTATCACTAAAAGAAAATTTAAAGGGTTGTAAAAAATATAAAACAACCAATGAAGTTCATTATTAATAAAATTCATTTAACTGAAAACGCTAATATTTTCTCAACTCACCTATAAGTTCTTAAATATCATTTATTAATGTAATAATCATAATAACAATCTATAATACGTATTCTAAAAAACATATAGTAATTAACCTTACGTCATTTTCCTAAAATTTGATTCCTTACCATATTCATCTCTATCATTTTACATTTCCTATTGGTGTCATTGGGGATCTATAGGGATCCCCACTATACGTGGACACGAACATTCTCTTTTTGATCAAACGGTCGTCTCCATACTCCGTCCGGTAATAGATGCCAAAACACATAATCGTCTCAACACCCCGTTCGGTATTAGTGTAATTAAAATAATTTACAACTCATTCCGGTACGAGACTTCTAAACCCCGTATGACTGAGGGTAACATCCACTATAGGGTTTATCTTATGCATTAAGTCTGTACACTCTCTTCTGAGACACCCGGTAGGGCCCTTTCATTCAACACCATTGATTCATACATATCT
This sequence comes from Carica papaya, assembly GCF_000150535.2. The sequence goes on along the minus strand of NW_019014658.1, from coordinate 1,070,874 downwards.
TTTCTTTTTATTTACTATTTAACCTTAAAAGACACGTATATCAATATTTTAAACAATACATAAGTACGGAATTCATATTTTTGCGTACATACGTAAAATAAACATACATTATACCGACATAAACATATTATACATACAATAGAGTGACTGAAAAATATAAATTAAGAAACTTTATCACGTTAGGCATAGACTTAAAGTGAATAAATTAAAGTAAGCTGAACAATAAATAGATAAGCATAATAAACAGTTGAAGAAATAATTACTGCAATTGGAACTCAAAACAGATGTAGACTGATTGGTTACTTACTTCATTAGTCATCTGTACTTAATTAATTAAAGAACTGCCAATTAACTAAAATTTTCATTTATTATCAGTTTAAGTTCAATTTAATCGTAACAGAAAAAATAGATGAGAGATTCTTATACTGGGTCGGTGTACAGAATACTGCATTTTTTATTATGCTTCTCGACGATTCACAATTTCTAGATTTCTTGAGTTTTTTTTTGTTCAAATCAAAATATACGTCAAAATAGCATGAAAATACACACAAAAAAATGGCCAAAAGGACAAAAAAATCTCACTGGGGGTTGGGTTGGGGTTCCGGCGCGTCGCCATGCTCCGCCGCCGGGTCCTCCTTTTCCAGTGACTCCTCCTCTCAATCAAGCCGTTTTCAGCCGATTCTCGATAAAAACCTGTTTAATTTATTATTATGAGGTGTCTATCAACTGAAAAAGGAAAAAAAATCAAGGCTTACCGATGTTTTTCGATCTTCGGTGCGGTGGCTCAGCCGAGCTCAGCCGTTTTTTCCTTACGATCCGTGGTTTTTTTAGTCACCCAACATCATAAACAAGTTATACGGCTGAAGAGCAGGAAAAATGGAGTAAACGGGAAGATGATACGGCTTATTGAAGTGTTTTCTAGTCTCTGGTACAACAACTCAACTGAGCTTTGTTGTTCCTTCCTCGCAAGTCACTGCTATTTTCGACTAATCTGCATAAAAAACGTGTAACAGCCCCGGAAATTCAAAATGAAATGTATATAAAAAATATCAAATGCGGAAGCGAAGTCAAAATTTGAATAATATCCCTTACACTAAAACCAAAAACGTGCTCACAATATAAAAGATCAAACTATCTAAAGGAGAAACTTGAAAGTAAAAGCTACAAATATAACTATGGAGTCTTTAGGCGTCCCCTTCGTCATCCTCCTGCGGAACTGGCTCGGGAACAATGTCTTCTTGATCTGAAATGATTAAATAAGGAATGAGCTACACTAGCCCAGTAAGGACATCACAATATCTTACCGTCACGGAGGTAAAGGTGGGTAGAAAACACAAAAAGACCAATGGAGCATAATTTACAACAAAACCTTTTATCAATAATAAAAACCTTTACCATTCACTTACCTCGGTGAAATTCATAAGTCAATATACGAAAACAATAACATCATCATCATCATGAAATCATATATAAACCGTATAATGTAATACTTATCAAGCCTTTCGTAATTCAATCGTTACACAATATATTTTTCCTCATTTACCAGCCCACTAGTATCCATGGGGATCCATAGGGGTCCCGCTACCCGTTAACCCTTAACACTTGAAATCATATTCCAGGGCCGTCCTCATACCCCGTCCGGTATGGGCGCCAAAACTATAAACCTCATTACCCCGTCCGGTATGAGGGTGAAACGGGCCGTCCCCATACCCCGTCCGGTATGAGGGTGAAACGGGCCGTCCCCATACCCCGTCCGGTATGGGCGCCAAAATACATAAGATCTCCATACCCCGTCCGGTATGGGAGACCACAATCCCGGTAGGGTTCCCTATGGACCCGGTCCGTCCACCATCTCCCAGGATATCTAGTCAGGCTGACCACATTATATAATTACCCATTTACATAATCTTTCATTCTCCTTTTTTTCCCTTAGTCAGCATTATCAATACACATACAAATAAGCAAAACGATAATTTATGGCAAACAGACAACATTCAGTATCAATATCCCAATCATTCAATCTATAGTCAGTAAAATAGTAAAATATGCACACGAAACTATAAAATGAAAACATCAAACCTCATGCTGCATTTAAAACTGTAAAACAGGCCAAATAACAGTTAACCGACAAACACACTAGACTCGGGCTCCATTAGCGACCTTAAGCAATTTCACACATTCGTTGATTCATGAAATACCGTTTTATCATTTATTGAACTTTAAGACCGTGATAGGAAATAGGGTGAGGGGTCCTTACACGTTTCGGGGTCCGAACACGGCTTCACAGTGCGTCTACAGGCTGTCCCTAATTTTCTCTAAATTATTCTCGGGGAACTGAAACGCACTACAGGTACCTGCACGTGTTCCAAAAAATCCCAAATTAGGCCCAGGGCCCCCTTTCGGCCAATATCGCAACTCCGGCACGGCGGCTCCGCCGTGCTCCGGCGACGGCGCCGCCACTTACGGCGGCGGTTCGCCTCGGGTTGGCCGTTTTCGGCCGTTTCCGGCCGAATTCGGCCACACTCGCATTGGTTCCTGCAATAAAACAACCCTACGGCCCTCGGAGGGCCGAAAATTTACGGAAAACCGAAGCTTACCGGCGACGGTGCTCTCAGGTGCGGTGGCTCTCCGGTGAAGTTCGTGTTTTGGTGATTCGGCTCCGATCAACCTGTAGAGAAAAGAATGGTGATCACGGTGATATAAAAATTGCATTAAACGGAGGCCGGGAAGGGCCTCATCGGAGGCAAAAACCGAGGAGGAACGCGGCGGCGCCGCTGGTTTCGGCCGTGTTTTTCGGCCGTTTGGCTGGGATTTTGGCTCCGATTTGGCCACTGGGGAAATCAGCGTGGAAAAACGAGTCGGGGGTATGAAATTTACCTCGATCGGCGGTCGAAAATCCCTCCGGTGCGGCGGCGGGTGGCGGCGGCCGGCTTCTAGTTCGTCTTCTCCGGCGAGGGCAAGCGGCTAGGGTTTGGGGTCTGGTGTGGGGGTCTTATTTATACCCTTTTGCCTTTTGATCTCAGCCGTCCATTTTGATTTAATCTGGGCCGTCCGTTTTTGATTAAATCTGGGCAGTCCGTGCGATTAAATCTGGGCCGTCCATGCGCGCGATTGATCTGGGCTGTCCGATCGCACGCACGCGGATCACCAACGTGGCCCGTCCCCGGTCGACGTGGTTTTGCCACGTGGCAGGTCCTGGTTGGCCAGGACTGCTGACTGGGTCTGCTGACGTGGCGCGGGCCTTTTTTTTTTTTCAATTTCCCGGGCGCTACAAAACGTGTTAGGTGATTAAAGGGCGGAGAAATGGGAAGAAAAATCGCACTCATCGGCGTGATTTGGGTCTCAAGTGCGATAGCACCGGTGGTTGGGCTTCTCTTCCGGCCGCCCTTCTTCTTCTTCTTTGGCGAGCGTGCGTGCTGCTAGGGTTAGAGTTTCGGTGGAAGAAGCGCTTAATTACTCCTCTTCTCTCTATCTGAGCCGTCCATCTGGGTCCGCGTGGTGCTTCCTCAGCCATTCAATCATGCCTAATAGGAGAATAAATATGGACTGTTCGATTGAAGACGTACAAATCGTCTGATCGTGCTTGTCTGGGAAGTCAATCCACACCGTTCGTGCGCGTGGAAGTGAGCACGAGTTGTTGGATCGTCCAGACACGCGGATCACTTGCGTGGCTCCCATGTGGAGTTCGTGCCAGCATGTCCGCCACACAACACATTCTGACTCGTCGTGTTACCGACATGGCTGTCCCACGTGGCCATGTTTTTCCTTTTTACGATTTGACTCACGTTTTTAAATTTTTCTTTCAAATATACCACACTTTTATTTATAGTTTCACTATATTTTTTAAAATTGTTTTCAAATTCATACAAAATTCATATTTATAAAAAAATAAAAAAAAATTAAAATTAACTCTTATTATTATTATTAAAAAAATTAAATTATGTCATCTTGAGCCTAAATTGCAGGCTCGGAATATTACAGTTTACATTTTATTTCATCATATTTGCTATATTTTGTAAAAAAAGTTATAATTTTATTCATTTTATAAAATAAAAATTACAAAATAAACAATAAAAAACTGTAATAAGTAGAAAATAAATAAAATAATAGTGTTTTATTAATTATTAATTAATTAATTTTGTCTTGGAAGGAAATTAATATCTTTTTTATAATATTTAAGGTGTATATATATATACATATATATATATATTTGTATTTCAAATTATAAAGTAACATAAATAATTGAGGTTTATGGTTTTGGCGCCCATACCGGACGGGGTATGAGGACGGCCCGTTTCACCCTCATACCGGACGGGGTATTGAGGTTTATGGTTTTGGCGCCCATACCGGACGGGGTATGGGGACGGCCCTGGAAACTGATTATGAATGTTAAAGGTTAACGGGTAGCGGGACCCCTATGGACCCCCATGGATACTAGTAGGCTGGTAAATGAGAAAATGATATGTTGTATAATGATTGAATTACAAAAGGCGTGATAAGTGCTATGTTTTACAGCTTATATTATTCCATGATTGTGATAATATTATTGTTTTTCTTATATTGTTTCATAAATTCCACCGAGGTAAGTGGATGGTAAAGATTTTATCATAAATAAAAGGATTTGTTATAAATCATGCTCCATTGGTCTTTTGTGTTTTTCTACCCACCTTTACCTCCGTGACGGTGAGATATCGTGATGTTCTTACTGGGCTAGTGTAGCTCACTCCTTATTTAACCATTTCAGATCAGGAAGACATGGTTCCCGAGCCCGTTCCGCAGGAGGACAACGAAGGGGATGCCTAGAGACTCTGTAGTCATACTCATAGTTTTATTTTCGAGTTTCTCTTTTAGTTAGTTTAATCCTTTATATTTTAAGTACGTTTTTGGTTTTCGTGTAAGGGATGTTAACTTAAATTTTGATATCGCTTCCGCATTTTATGTGTTTAAATACTCATTCCATTTTAACATTTTCGGGGTCGTTACAGTTGGTATCAGAGCCGCGTTTCCTCGGACCCATCCCTTACACAATAGTGGCTTAGATAAATACTCACCGATATATCGTTACTCAATCATTCCTTGTGAATGCAGGTACACGGGAATGAGGAGAGGAAGGCCCCCACTAAACCGAGCGGCTCAGGATAATTCCCTTCGGGAGGATCTTGATAGACTGTATGAGATGGTGGAGGCTCTCGTAGCTGCCCAGCGAAGGCAAGAGGAGAGAAGGGAGTTACCCGGACCTCCTCCGCTAGCGCAGGTTGAGCCCCCGCTACAGCAGGCTGATCTCGTACCACCCCGGCAGGAGCCTGTTCCTCCACAGTACCAACCGGCACCACAGCCGCGGTATGACCCGGTACCACAGCCACAGTACCAGCAGGCGCCGCCACAGCACTTTCCAGTACCCCCACCACATTAGCAGATTCCACCACAGGGTCCCCCAGTTCACCCTCAGCCGGTCCCAGTCCCTCTACCTCGGGACCCCGCTCCTTCCTTGATCGATCCCGGCTTCATAGAGAGGTACAGAAGACTGAACCCTTCTACTTTTGCAAGGGGATCCTCTTTTGAAGAGGCCCAATATTGGCTGGCAGAGACTGAGAGAGCCTTCGAGACCTTGGGAGTAGTTCCTGAGCAGAGGGCTGCCATTGCCTCCTACATGCTGGTAGGGGAAGCAGTACGCTGGTGGGAGCTCAAGCGGGCCACCCTGCCTACACCAGTTACTTGGGAGCAGTTCCTAGCGGCCTTCCATGCGGAGTATCTCCCTAAACACATCCAACATCTAAAGGAAATGGAGTTTGCTCAATTGGTCCAGGGAAATATGACAGTGTCGGACTATGCTCGTAAGTTCCTGGAGCTGGGCCGACATGCCCCGGAGACATTGATGGATGAGGGCCGAAAGGCCAGAAAATTCCAGTGGGGTCTCCGCCCGGAGATCAGACAGCACTTACTCGTGATGGAGCTCGAGACGTATTCGGCAGTCTTGGCTAAGGCGCAGATCATAGAAAGGAGCTTTGACACCCGCCCTCAGCTAGCGGGAAGTTCTCGACTCTCAGCCCCGCTCCGCAGGCCAGCACCTATCATGCCTGTCCAACCCAGTAAGAGGCCCAGACCTGCCGTCCAGGCCCCTCCTCAGGCTACGGGGGCAGCACGTGGGAAGATCTGCCAGTACTGCGGCAGGGATCACGGCGACTGACCCTGCTACCGCCTCAACGACACCTGTCGCATATGCGGCAGTGCCCAGCACTATGCAAGGGAATGCCCCAGGAACCAGAATCAGAGAAGGCCTCCAATCCAGGGCAGAGTTTACAACCTTACCCAGAAGGATGCCGACGCAGACCCGGACGTGGTACATGGTATGTATACTATCTCTGGCCATATTGCGCATGTTTTGTTTGATACTGGTGCATCACATTCTTTTATTTCACATGTTCTTGCTTCCAAAATTTGTGTATCACTTGATAGACTTGATTCATTATTGCTTGTATCTACCGCTGGGGGGGAGACATTGTTAGGAGAGGTTGTCTACAGGGCATGTGCCGTGGAGATAGTAGATAGGGAATTGAGGGTAGACCTGATAGGTTTAGACACGGGGGATTTTGATGTAATCCTAGGAATGGATTGACTAGCGGCGTATCACGCCACCATAGACTGCTTTAACCAAAAGATTGTATTTAATCCTCCCAACGAGGAGCCTTTTACAAGTTAATAAAATTATTCAGTACTGATTTCCCACATGGTAAGTTTTCTTGATTTCCAGTGCCTTAATCTTGTATTTTCTCTAACTAGGTAAACCCAAGAAAGAAGTTTGTATCCAAGAGATTCCAGTAGTCCGAGACTTTCCAGACGTATTTCCGGATGAACTGCCCGGTCTACCAAGGGACAGGGAGGTCGAGTTCACCATAGACTTACAGCCAGGTACCCAGCCCATCTCAGTAGCTCCTTACCGAATGAGTCGCATCGAGATGGAAGAACTAAGGAAACAGATCACTGAGCTACAAGACAGTGACTTCATTAGGCACAGTGTTTCCCCATGGGGTGCCGGGGTTACTTTTGCAAAGAAGGGAGATGGAACGTTGAGACTGTGCATTGATTACAGAAGGATAAACAAGGTAACAATCAAGAACAAATATCCTCTTCCTCGGATTGATGACCTTTTTGATCAGTTGCAGGGTGCACAGATCTTTTCTAAAATAGATCTACGATCAGGTTACCATCAGGTAAAGGTAAGAGCAGAGGATATCCCCAAGACGGTATTCCGAACCAAGTTCGGACACTACGAGTTCCTGGTTATGCCGTTTGGGCTAACCAACGCCCCGGCCATCTTTATGGATCTAATGAACAGAATCTTCAGAGAGTTCTTAGATCAATTTGTCATCGTGTTCATCGATGATATCTTAGTCTACTCAAAAAGTAGAGAAGAACATGCTCGTCATCTTGCCCAAGTCCTATAGGTACTCAGGGAAAAGAAGTTGTATGCAAAGTTGAGCAAGTGTGGATTTTGGCTCGAGTAAACCGCCTTTCTAGGACATGTTATATCGAAGGAAGGGGTGTCAGTGAACCCCGAAAAGGTTGAAGCGGTACTTGGTTGGGAAAGGCTGACAACAGTTAAGGAAATTCGCAGTTTCCTAGGGATGGCAGGTTATTACCGCCGGTTTGTCGAAGGGTTCTCCAGTCTAGCGGCTCCTCTAACCCGTCTCACAAAGAAGAATATAATGTTTGATTGGAATGAGAACTGCGAAAGGAGTTTTTCAGAATTGAAGAAGCGACTGACTACTGCACCCGTGCTGGCTCTACCGAGTGGATCAGGGGGATATACAGTTTATAGTGATGCCTCCTATCTGGGCCTGGGTTGTGTCCTGATGCAGCATGGAAAGGTTATAGCATATGGGTCTAGACAGCTAAAGAATCATGAGAAGAACTATCCTACCCATGACTTGGAGCTTGCCGCAATCATACACGCCCTGAAAATCTGGCGCCATTATTTGTATGGAGAGACCTTTCAGATCTACACCGATCATAAGAGTTTGAAGCACATCTTCACCCAGAAGGATCTCAACATGCGTCAGAGAAGGTGGATGGAACTCCTCAAGGACTATGATTGTGACATCCTATACCATCCAGGTAAGGGCAACGTGGTGGCCGATGCCCTCAGCAGGAAAAGTGCAGGCACCCTGGCCCATCTGATGGTTTCAGAATGTAGGTCTATTGGGGCTACGCAGCAGGTTCGCCTGCGAGACCTGAAGAGAGTCACATGTTTGGGCCACCTAGCAGTCCAACCCGAGTTAATCCAAAGAATAAAGGAAGCCCAGTCAAATCGACCCCGCCCTAGTAACCCGCAAGAAGGATGCAGGACAGGGAGTGAACTCAGAATTTCAGATCTCCGCCGACGGATTGATTCGTTTCAGGGACAGAGTGTGTGTCCCAAACGACAGTGAGTTAAGAAGAGACATCATGACAGAGTCCCATAGTTCAAGGTTCGCCATGCATCCAGGAAGTACGAAAATGTACCAAACTATGCGACCTCGGTTCTGGTGGAATAGGATGAAGAGAGATATAGCCGACTTTGTATCTAAATGCTTGGTATGTCAGCAGGTCAAAGCAGAACATCAACGCCCGGGCGGGTTACTTCAGCCTTTACCGATTCCAGAGTGGAAGTGGGAACATATCACCATGGACTTCGTATCGGGACTACCCAAGGCACGATCGGGACATAATGTTATATGGGTAATTGTTGACCGACTCACTAAGTCTTCCCACTTCCTGGCCATCAGAATGACTGATCCTTTGGACAAGCTGGCAAGAATGTATATCCGGGAGGTAGTCAGACTACATGGAGTTTCAGTAACAGTGGTATCCGACAGGGATCCCAGATTCACTTCTCGGTTTTGGAACAGTTTCCAGCAAGCTATGGGAACAAAGCTGTCTCTTAGTACTGCCTTCCACCCCCAAACCGATGGACAATCAGAGAGGACAATTCGCACGCTGGAGGATATGCTCCGAGCTTGTGTCCTTGACTCCGGGGGCCATTGGGACGACCACCTACCCCTGATAGAGTTTGCCTTCAACAACAGTTACCAAGCAAGCATCGGCATGGCCCCATACGAGGCGCTATACGGGCGTCCGTGCAGGTCGCCGATCTGTTGGGAGGAAGTGGGCGATAGAAGATTGTTTGGCCCGGATTTGGTAGAAGAAACCACGTCCAAGATAGTTAAGATCAAGAAGAACATCCAGACAGCTCAGAGTAGGCAGAAAAGTTATGCCGATACCCGGAGAAGGGACCTGGCCTTTGAGAAAGGCGATCGGGTGTTTCTTAAAGTCACCCCCTTCAAGGGAATTAGCAGGTTCGGCAGGAGGGAAAAATTAAACCCCAGATATATTGGACCCTTTGAAATCTTAGACAAGATTGGTACCACTGCCTACAGACTTGCACTGCCTCCTGAGCTCTCCCGGGTTCATAATGTGTTTCATGTATCTATGCTACGTAAGTACAATCCGGACCCTTCTCATGTCTTGGCTCACGAACCGCTTCCACTCCGAGAGGACTTGTCTTATGAAGAAGTACCGGTCAGTATCACGGACCGAGAAAGCAGAATACTCCGCAACCGGAAAATATCATTTGTAAAAGTCATGTGGCAGAACCACACGCCCAGGGAGGCGACTTGGGAACTGGAATCAGAATTTAGGGCTCAGTATCCCCATCTGTTTGATCAAGAGTAATGAGGCAAATTTGGGGACCAAATTTCTTTATGGGGGGGAGAGTTGTAGCGCCCGGTCCGAGAAGGAGAAGGAAAAAAAAAAAAAAAAAGCCACGTCGGCAGCCACGTCAGCAGGCCCAGTCAGCAGTCCCGGCCAACCGGGGCCTGCCACGTGGCAAGACCACGTCGCTCCGAAAAGGGGCCACGTTGGCGATCCGCGTGGGTGCGATCCGACGGCCCAGATCAATCGCGCGATCGGACGGCCCAGATGCAATCGCACGGACGGCCCAGATTAAAACGAAATGGACGGCTGAGATCAAAAGGCAATGGGTTATAAATAGAACCCCCACACCAGACCACAAACCCTAGCCGCCTGCCGCTCGTCGGAGAAGACGAACCAGAGGCCGACCGCCGCCACCCGCCGCCGCACCGGGGAAATTTTCGACCGCCGATCGAGGTAAATTTCATACCCCCGACTCGTTTTTCCACGCTGATTCCTCCTGTGGCTAAATCGAAGCCAAAATCCCGGCCAAACGGCCGGAATACGCGGCCGAAGACCAGCGGCGCCGCCGCGCCCCCTCTCGGTTTTTGCCTCCGACGAGGCCCTTCCCGGCCTCCGTTTGATGCAATTTTTATATCACCGTGATTACCATTCTTTTCTCTACAGGTTGACCGGAGCCGAATCACCAAACCCCGAACCTCGCCGGAGAGCCGCCGCACCCGAGAGCACCGCCGCCGGTAAGCTCCGCTTCTCCGTGATTTTTTGGCCCCCCGAGGGCCCTAGGGTTGTTTTCTTGCAGGGACCGATGCGAGTGTGGCCAAATTCGACCGGAAACGGCCGAAAACAGCCAACCCGAGGCGAATTGCCGCCGTGCTGGAGTTGCGATATTGGCCAAAAAGGGGCCCTGAGCCTAATTTGAGATTTTTTGGAACACGTGCAGGTACCGTTAGTGTGTTTCAGTTCCCCGGGAAAAATTCAGGGAAAATTAGGGACGGCCTGTAGGCGCACTGTGAATCATATTCGGATCCCGAAAATAAGTAAGGACCCCTCACCCTATTTCCTATCACGGTATTAAAGTTCAAAATGATAAAACGGTATTTCTTGAATTAACGAATGTGTGAAATTGCTTAAGGTTGCTAATGGAGCCCGAGTCTAGTGTGATTGATGATTTACTGTTATTTGGCCTGTTTTACAGCTTTAAATGCAGTATGAGGTTTGATGTGTTTATTTTATAGTTTCGTGTGCATATATTACGTTTTTATTGGTTATGGGTTGAATGACTGAAAAACTGATACCGTATGTTGTCTGTTGGCATGAATTACGATTTGCTTGTTTAAAATGTGAATTGATAATACTTACTGAGGAAGAGGAAAATGAAAGATTGTGTAGACTGATAACTGTATGGTGGGGTCAGCCTGACTAGATATCCTGGGAGATGGTGGACGGACCGGGTCCGTAGGGAACCCTACCGGGATTGGGGTCTCACATGCCGGACGGGGTATGGAGATCTTATGTGTTTTGGCGCCCATACCGGACGGGGTATGGGGACGGCCCGTTTCACCCTCATACCGGACGAGGTATTGAGGTTTATGGTTTTGGCGCCCATACCGGACGGGGTATGGGGACGGCCCTGAAAACTGATTATGAATGTTAAAGGTTAACGGGTAGCGGGACCCCTATGGACCCCCATGGATACTAGTGGGCTGGTAAATGAGAAAAGGATATGTTGTATAATGATTGAATTACAAAAGGCGTGATAAGTGCTATGTTTTACAGCTTATATTATTCCATGATTGTGATAATATTATTGTTTTTCTTATATTGTTTCATAAATTCCAACGAGGTAAGTGGATGGTAAAGGTTTTATCATAAATAAAAGGATTTGTTGTAAATCATGCTCCATTGGTCTTTTGTGTTTTTCTACCCACCTTTACCTCCGTGACGGTGAGATATCGTGATGTTCTTACTGGGCTAGTGTAGCTCACTCCTTATTTAACCATTTCAGATCAGGAAGACATGGTTCCCGAGCCCGTTCCGCATGAGGACGACGAAGGGGATGCCTAGAGACTCTGTAGTCATACTCATAGTTTTATTTTCGAGTTTCTCTTTTAGTTAGTTTAATCCTTTATATTTTAAGTACGTTTTTAGTTTTCGTGTAAGGGATGTTAACTGAAATTTTGATCTCGCTTCCGCATTTTATGTGTTTAAATACTCATTCCATTTTAATATTTTCGGGGTCGTTACACAAACAATTACACTTTAGATACAAGTAATTGAAGGGTAAATATTATTAATTTTCTATGTAATTTTGAGAACTAATTAAAGTTTTAATTAAAAAATATATTTAAAAATATATATTATTTTTAGTGTATATTAGAAAAATATTTAAATATTATTTATATTATATTATTTTTAGTGTATATATATCACATCATTAATGAAACGCAGTATAGTGAGTATGAGAAGTGTAGGCAGAAAGTGTGTATATTGATTTTTAATTGATATATGTTCATTTTAGATTTTTAATATGTATATAGTATAGGATATAATTTTAAAGAAATTATATAAATATAATTTTACATAAATAGAAGAAAAAAATTAGCATACACTTTTTTTTTTTTTGAAAAAAGAATCTTTATGATTATATATAAAATGTAATAAATAAATAAGTAAATAATAATAAATTTATGTGATGTACAATTTTATAGTTAGCAATAAATAAAAAATTTAAGGAAATAAATATTATATATATTTGTAATAAAAAAATTAACTTCTATTTACCAGATTCAAATAATAATTTTATTTATAAAATTTATAAAATAAAATAAAATAAATTATATAGTGCATAGTTTTATTTATTATTTTTTCGTATAATAAAGAATTATTCTTTTAATAAAAATTAAACTACATAAACTATCAAAAACTATAAACCGTGACTGAACACTCCAAACTGAAACTGAACACATAGTTTATCTCGTAGAAGCTCCGGTTCCCAAAAGGCCAAAACCCCTGATGAGAAGAACCCTACGGTTGAGACCTTTCTCTGCAACCTTTCTCCATCCTACCCGCAGCTTTCTACAACCTCTAAATCCGTACAAACATGGTGGGTCAGCACCAAACCCTCCAAAACGGTGCGCAGCATCAATCCCCAACCCAAACTTCGGGTGGGTCTTCACTGGGAACTCTGTTCCTCCTCCCGAGTGGATAGAGCCCTTCAGTGACGTTTCTGATTTAGTACGAAGCACACAGAATCTGCAACCATCTCCATGGGTAAGCCACATTCTTAATCTCCTTGATGGATCATCTGACATGGAGTTCAATTTAGATTCTTTTTGCAAAAAGTTCTTGGTCAGACTATCGCCAAACTTTGTTTCGTTTATCTTGAAATCAGTCGCGCTTCTTGATAAACCTGATGTTGTTTTGAGGTTCTTTTGCTGGGCTGGTAGGCAAGAGAAGTATGCACATAAGCTTGAATGTTATGTCTCTTTGATTAGTGTTTTGTCTTTGTCTGGCGATTTGGATAGAATCAGGTATGTTTCTAATGAGCTGAAGGAAATCGAATTTGTGATGACTGTTTCAGCAGCAAATTCTTTGATTAAGAGCTTTGGAGTGCTTGGGATGGTGGAAGAGTTGTTGTGGGTGTGGCGTCGGATGAAGGAGAATGGAATTGAACCAAGTTTGTATACATATAATTTTCTGATGAATGGGTTGGTAAGTTCCATGTTTATTGAATCTGCAGAGAGGGTTTTTGAGGTTATGGAGAATGGGAGAATTGGAGCTGATGTAGTGACTTATAATACTATGATTAAAGGGTATTGTAAAGCGGGGATGACCCAAAAAGCAATTGACAGATTCAAAGCTATGGAGGCAAGAGATATAAAACCGGACAAGATAACCTACATGACTTTGATACAAGCATGTTATTCGGCAGAGGACTTTGAGTCTTGTTTGAGTTTGTATCATGAAATGGAGGAGAAGGGTCTGGAAGTTCCGCCTCATGCTTACAGTTTGGTGATTGGAGGGCTCTGTAGAAATGGTAAGTGCCTTGAAGGGTATGCTGTTTTCAATAATATGAATCGCAAGGGGTGTAAAGCAAACGTGGCAATCTATACTGCTTTGATAGATGGCTATGCAAAACATGGAAGTATAGAAGAGGCAATAAAGCTCTTCGAGAGGATGAAAGTTGAAGGGCTTGAACCTGATGAGGTTACTTA
>NW_019014658.1:972156-982649 GCF_000150535.2 Carica papaya | reverse complement strand
ACCCTAAATACTACTATGCTTTCAAGGGGACAAATTTCTCTCTTTCTTTTCCTGATTACATCAAACAGATATTTTCTGTTCTTGATTGGCATGAAAATTAACTAGATTTGTTCGGACTTTTAAGTAGTCAAACCAAACAGATTTGCAGTTGTTAGTTGCCAAGTAATCTGGTTGTAAGTCTGAAGTTGTTTTACTTTCAGTTGTCAGGGCAGCTCCTATCAACTTATGGTTATGGCGCCCCCGAATTTGACTCTGGAATTTATACTCAACAAAGCGATGTTTACAGCTTTGGGGTGGTTATGTTAGAGCTCTTGACGGGCCGGAAATCCTATGACAGGTAACCCGCTGAAGATATTTCTTGTTAGTGTTGGGATGCCTTCGTCTGGCCAATTAATCAATTTATATCCTCTGAAAAATGTAATGCAGGACAAGAAATAGAGGGGAGATACTTCTGGTGAGATGGGCAATTCCCCAACTTCATGATATTGATGCATTGTCCAGAATGGTTGATCCTTGTCTCAACGGTGAATATCCAGCTAAATCATTATCCCACTTTGCTGATATCATTTCGCGATGTGTTCAGGTGTGAATTTCACTTTTCGTCTTTAAGTTTTGTGAATTGATGTTTATATTCGCTAGCTCATGGAAAGGAATTCGAATATACATCACAATTTTGTCCATTCTCTCTTTATCTATACCTGTATGGCTTGCTCATTGTCTGACGCAAACTACATTTGGCAGTCTGAGCCAGAATTCAGGCCTCCGATGTCCGAAGTTGTTCAGGATCTGTTGGACATTATTCGAAGAGAGCGCTAAAGCAAATAGGTCAATGGGGATGATTTACACAGATGAGTAAAAACAGATGATTTCAGCTTCTAAATCACAATGGTTTAGAAATCTGATCTTCCTGGTGAACCCCACAAGAAAAAGACGCATCTCTCCGAAAGGGTAGCGTTGCTAACAGACCAAGGATCGACCAACCTTTCACGTCTTGGGCCCAAATTCGAAGTCTGAAAAATCAGCTAGAACCCTCGTAGCCTTTGATAGAGGATCATTTGATTCTTCAGAAATCAAGGATTACAGTCATTCTATTGTTCAGTTCAGCAAACTATGCAGTGATTTGTCTCTGCAACAAAAATGTGCTAACCCAATTATTTCGTACTTCAATATTTGTTATTCATTCTTGGTAAGTGAAAATCTTTCTAGTGTTGAAAAATATAACTTTAGAAAATATTTGCCTGCAGATTTTGTGATGCTTATGTTTATTATGTACTATATGTTACTTGCACTTATACCAAATATGAAAGATTTTGTAATAGTTTATTTACTTGTTGAGTTATTTTATTTATTGTTATACAATTTTTGGGTTAAAATGTGAATACACACACACACACACACACATATATATATATATATATATATATATACATTTGTGTTAATGGTTGTTTGTAGGGAGAAGATGGAGGGTTTGGCTACTGGAATTATATATATATATATGAAATTAGATTATAATTTTTAAGTCAGATTAATTGACCATGAACTTAAATTATTGCTACTAATCTAATTTCAATAAAAATTATTTTGGTTGTTATTAATGTAATTAGTTATTTAATTTTTTAAATATCTAAATATAGCATTAATTTTTTTTTTGGTTAAAAAATAAAAAAATTAAATATTTGAAATAAATAAAAAATACCATAAATTAAATCGTGAAAAAAATATTAGAGTAAATTATAATAAATGTTAAATTCTAAAAATTAAGATAAATTTTGGGGATTAATATAATAATTTATCTTAAATTGGATTTGTTAATAACAAATAAATTATGTGTGATTTGGTTTAATTTATCTTATAAAAGGTATTAAAAAAAGTTTATAAGTTCAAGAAAGTTACATATGAATCATAAAAATTAGGTAAAAGAGGATTAGTAAGTTAATTGAAAAATTAATGAGATAATTAAATAAAAATATATTTAGGAATTTTATTTTAAATATAGTTGTGGAAAATAATAATAAGCTTAATTTGGTTGAAAAGAAAAAAAAAATCCAAAATTAGAGGACAATGGGAAATAATTCCTCTGAAAATAAACAAAAAAGGAAAATTGATTTCCGTCATTCATTAAGCTTAATTAATAGCCCACTAACCCAAATCACGAGTCGACTCAAACGAGTTCAAACCCAATGACACCACCACCATTAAAATTTTCTTCCCTCTCTTCCCCATTTCTTCTCCGAACGAACCTTCTCTCTGCTCTCTCTCTCTCTCTCTCTCTCTCTCTCTCTCTCTCTCTCTCTCTCACATTTTCCTACGAAACAAACGCCCCGAGAGAACCACTCAGTGCGTGGCAAAGCTTCTATCTCTTCCGTAACAAAACAATCTTCCTAATTTTCAACGCTTGCTCTCTTCGCTTTCCTGATTTTCTTCGTAGAGGTCCTAATTTCCTCGAATCTCTCTCTATTTCTGAATTCTCAGATCTCTTTTACTTGGATATTCTGATTCGAATTTATGAGTCGCTACGAGTCTAATCCCTTTGAAGAAGAGGAGGTTAATCCTTTTGCGGTAAGCTCTGCAATTATGTTTATCTTAAGTATGATGATGCTTAAGCATGTTGTGTGCATCATTTCCATCTGTTGGAAAGGTTGAATTAAATTTGTTTCTGCGTGGATTTGTTTTTGTTTGTTGAGTTTAATGTATGTTGAACTAGATTGATAGATCTATTTGTTTTGATTGATTAATGCGGTAGATTGAAACTTTTTGATTTATTATAATGCTTTCTTATCCTTCGATTTTACATTGTCACTGCTGGAGATTTGCTAATTTGGGGGGTTACCTTGTTCTTGTTGATTGATGCTGTGTTTGGTTGCTGAACATTTAGATACTGAAGTTTTTATTTTCTTTTTTGCTGCCATTTTCCGAGACAGATTTTTTTTTTTTTTTTTTTGGTTGCAAATCTATCGTCTGGGGATATCCATAATCGTGGAGTGTTTATGATGATCCGTAATTCCCGATTTATGGGATTTATGATGTAACTCCACGTAAAGAAATGAGTCCTGGTGTAGCTTTTAAGTATTTTATGTCTTCGTGTGACCTGAATGTTTTTAATTAATATCAGGACCATGGGGGTAAGAAACGATCGGGTCAATCAAATTACAGTGGAGGTGCCTTTTTTACAACAGTGAGTTTGTGGCCTCATTGAAGGTTTCAGATCATTTTTGATAATGCGGAATTGTTATTATTTGTTTCTTTTTGTTTTATTGTTTTTTTTTTCTGCTGCTCATGAAGCGGTTGAAATGGGAGGTGGTAGATTGCTAGATACAACTTTTGTATCTATAAAATGTTGATCGGTTATTAAAATAGGAAGAAAGCAAAAAAGAATGGTAAGTCATGTCTGGGATTGTTGATTTAAATAGATTCGCTTTTCGATTTGTTTTGCCATCTGGGATTGTTACTCTAGGCCTTAAGCTGATGATTTCCTTTTTAATGAAGAAGGGGAAATTCAAGAATCAGCAGCTATTGGATGTAATGTAATGTCACTAAATTAATCTAACAGAGATTGTTTGTCTCACTAGTCCACAGCTTTCTACAAGTCATTAAAAAGAAATTTTCTTCTGTATCCATTCCTTTTTTAAACGAGAAATTTTTAAAAAGGAAAAACTTAGTAAAAATAGATAGGATAAAATACTCTCCTATAAAAGCACAAATGGACATAGGACTAAACGAAGAAAATCCATTAACACAAAAGGGCATTTGAATCCCTTTGCAACTAGGAAAAGAAAACCCTGAAATGACACCCTTAATCCAAAGTGAACCAAAGGACACAGGTATGTCCCAAAGAAGGAGAGTTTGAAAAGAATCTTTGAAAACCATGGCATTCCTCTCCAATCATAAGACCTATACCCCAGCAAAAATAGTCTCCTCTTATTCCTCCTAAACCCAATGATTACCAAATATAAAGTGTTTAGTCTAGATCAAGTCATTTTGTAGTGAAGAAATAAACTGATGGGACATCAAACAATATCTGGAGATAATCCCAGCTTGGTCTATAATACTGAAGCAATCCTGTGTATTAATCTAGTTTAGGGCCAATTCAAAAGAACACTTTTCTTTGGGGGAGCTTTCACCTTCAAAAAAGGACTAGCAAAGGCCTTATTATCTCTAGAGGGACTTCTAGTTGAAATTTGAAAGAGGATTTTCTATGTTTTAGATACTCAAATGAATCGGGTTTCCAAATCTACAAATTTGGCCAGGAACAACACGAAAAAAAAGGTAAAATGATCGGAAAAGATGAGAAAAATGATAATCTGTAAATGCAAGGAAAGTAATAAGGAAAATGAGATTCACCTAAACAATTGTCCTCCCAAAAACAAATGCACGACATATCTCTCAGCTGTTAACCTAGAAATGGCTAGAAGGAAGAACTTCTCTAAAAAATGCTAAAGTAAGGAAATATACCAGAATGGGTGGAATGCTAAATCCGAGAATACCATGACTTACAGTAGCTCCTTTTTTATACTGTTTATAAGGGATGGTTGTCATACCCATCTCTGGTTTATATACAATTTAGAAGGAGAGGAAAGGAAGGGCATATTGACTTTTTTGGCTTTAGAACCTGTACTTTTGGATTTTTTATCACACTCTCGTCAAAGATGGAAATCTTGTGGGCTTGATTGGCCTTTATTCTTGTAATTAATTTTGTGTTATTTTACAGAGTGCACCCTTCTGGTGCCTTGTGAATGAACTTTTGTTTCACTATAAAAATGTCATTATTGGGCAATGAGCAACCTAGCGATGATGGTAGCTAAAGTCATTAAGGCTATACAAAGATAATGTTTCTCAAGAGTTTACGTATAATTAATTTTCCATTTGCTTGTTCAGTCTTTTGGTCAATGTTTACCACTATTATATCAATGTTCTGGTAGTTTCTTTTCTTTTTTTTTTTTTTTGTTTTAAATTTGTGCAACAGTAACAATGTATTACTGTTATCTATGTTCCTGTGTGATCTATTGAGTTAGGTGCTTATGCTAGTATACATATTTTGCTCACTCGTAAGACATTCTTTTACAATTTATAGAATCCCGGAACTGTTCCCCCTGCAACCTCAAGACTCTCTCCCCTTCCGCCTGAACCATATGATCGCGGAGCGACAATTGATATTCCTCTCGACTCTGGAAAGGTACTCCAATATATTCTGTGTCCTGAATGTTCTGTCACAACAAAGAAAGGCTTTTGTTACATTTTACCTTCTGCCACTTGTAGGATTTAAAAACTAAGGAGAAGGAACTCCAGGCTAGGGAGGCTGAGTTGAAAAAGAGGGAACAGGTAATTTCTTATATTATTGTAATCTGGAAATTTGAAGGGGTTAAATGATAAATTTGATGTTTTCAGATGGATTACTTAACTAATATATGCTAATAAATCAACTCTCTGTCAAATTTCAATTTATATTAGTCATTTTTAAAAAATTAGTTTTTAAGAGAAATTTCTTTAGAGTCAGTTGTTGCAGCTTCATTGTAATATTTGGCAATGGAGGATAGTAATTTGAGTTTGTTATCATAAGAAGATGAAACAAGGATTTCAAGATGTACATCTGAAATGTTTTTATTAAAGTAAATATTATTACTGTAAGCTCTTGTTGTTATTATTTGCTCCTTTTGTCTTTTTAAGAAACAAATATCCTCGTGCCAAGTAAGCTATTATTTTTCTTTATGTTATGCAGGAATTGAAACGGAGGGAAGATGCAATATCACGAGGTATTTCATTATGTATATAGGTTTGCTGGTATATCTGCAGCTTGAATTGTTGGGTGGATCTCAATATATGCTTTTTTTTTTTCTATTTTTGCAGCTGGAGTTGTAATTGAGGAGAAAAATTGGCCACCATTTTTTCCTCTTATCCATCACGATATTGCAAATGAAATACCCATTCATTTACAAAGGATTCAATATATTGCATTCACCACATTGTTGGGTATGTAAACCTTCTTTTTTTTTTCCTGCAAAGAATGTTATTAAACGCACAGTGAATAGGACTAAGTGTCCCTAGTTTTAACAAAATAAGAGCCAACCTTTTAAAATTCGTTTGTCTCTCTTCCCAAATGACCCAAAAAGTAGACACACGAAAAAGGATGTAGTTGTAAAATCTAGGAGAGGCATTCATGTGAAAGTATTTCACTCTCTCACTGATGTTATAAAACCTCTGGTTTTGTTACCTTTTATATTTTCTTCCACCTATAGTTGTTTTGATTGACTAAAGTTGGTCTCTTCACCTTTGTTTGTCAGACTTGTAAATTTATTGACCATTTTTTCGTTTATGTCAAATTATAATCTTAATATCATGGGAAAGAGTAGGTAGAGAGGTAGCGACGCCTTTAAAATTTTAGAGGGCACTGAGTGATATTAAACCAAAGCATATGGTTGGTACTTAACTTATTTAGATTATTTATATTGTATATAAAAAAATGTCAGTAAAGGATGAGCTCTGCGGATGATGGTTCCATGCTACCAAAAAAAAGAGAGAGAATAATTCTCTCTCTGGGTTGTATGGGAAGAAAGTGGTAAAAGGGATTTTGAAGGGTTGTGCAACCCTTTTTTACTAGAGACATTTTGTTGCAAATTCTATGCCTATGGATTCATGGAGGGATCATTTAGATGAGGACCTAGGACATACTTAATAGACTCTTTAGTAAAGCCTTACTTTCTGTACGCAGATTGCGCCCCTTTGTTGCCTTTTGACCCTCTTCCTTTTCCTGCATGAAAAATGTTATAGATCTTACAAAAGTTATAGATAATTAAACTTAAAAGAGTTGGTTAGTTATACTCAGAAACCGAATAAGCTGATTGGTCTGACTCATAAAATAGAAAATCCTCTCCAGCTTTAGCTTTTCCACCCTTCAGCTTAGTAATCATAAAAAAGCTTTACTAATTTAATTTTCTGATGATGCTTGATATAAATTATACTCCTTAGCAATCAAATCTGTATAAAAGTAAAGCTACAAAATAGAACTTTCCGTTTTGCATACTCTTATTTTGATTTCGAAAAAAGCAAACATATTCATTGGGTATCAAGCTTGATTTAGATTAAATGAGGCATGTAAAAGATCATTCTCCTCTTTTTGTCTGCTTCTGGCTTTTCTTCCCTGTTGTTTTTCTAAATGTATTCCTTTAGCTCAATCATAATATTACTACTTGTATTCTTTGCTTGGGTTTCTGGTCACAAGGGTTGCTGTGTTGTGAGTAGGTCTTCTTTTCTTTACTTTCTGTCTTCTCTTAATGGAAAAATATTTTGATCCAGAACAGTAAGATATTCTGTGCTGGGAGGACTTTATGGATCTTTGTGCCTTTTGCAGGTTTGATTGTTTGTCTCTTATGGAATATTGTGGCAATTACCTTAGCCTGGATTAAGGGTGAAGGTTAGTTTTTCTTGGCCATTGTCAATGTTCTACTGGTTGCATCATTTCATTTGAATCATTCTACTGGCTGTATCATTTCGTCTGAATCGTTCTTCTATTTCAGGTCCAACAATATGGTTTCTTGCTATCATCTACTTCATATCTGGGGTTCCTGGGGCATATGTCTTGTGGTATCGTCCTCTTTATCGTGCTATGAGGTACTATTCTTTAATCATCCAGAAGTGAACCTTTATTCATTTGTTTCATCCACAGTTTCTTAAAGCCTGCTGTTATGAGACCTTCAGGCTTCTGGCTGTGAAACATTTTAAAGACCAAGGTTATTCATTTATGTTTTATGTGTTCTTTTTCTCTTTCTCAATGGGTCTGTTCTCTGAGGAGGCTGAAATTTAAGTCAAATGGTGATCGTGCATGTCAGCGATTCTTTTGGGGGTTCTGGATGATGTTGGGAGTCAATCTGACTTTTAGATTAATTAAATATTGCTTGCTTCATGTTTGGTCATTCAAATTCTTTTCATATGGAAGGATGTTTCATTGGATTTCAAAAGATCATCTCATGTTTGAAGGTTTTAAATTTAGTGACTTATAAGAAATTGACATACTTGTACATACAGTGACTTATATGTATTATCTATTTATTTTTGCTAACCCCAAGCAGCACTGGACTATGGCATGTTTTCATTTTTATATATGGTAACTTCATATACTGACCTCTTATATATTATTCAAATATGGATAGTTCACCTTAATGCACTGTGGCACGTTAATGAGATTGTGTTGTGTCAGAGTCTGCATGATGTTCCCAATCTTTCTAGGGTATTAAAAAATAGCTCAATGGAATGATGGCTACTTCAAATACAAAGTAGTAAAAAGTGCAACCCTTATCTTCTGTTATGTTAATTGTTTGTGATAAACCTGGTTTACCTAATATACAAATTTTTTTCAATAGCTTTTGAGGTACATAACTTAATCCGAATTCCTTTTAACAGGACTGATAGCGCACTAAAGTTTGGGTGGTTTTTCTTGTTTTACCTGGTAAGAGTGCCACATTCCTTTCATATCTTTTTTCATTGAATTACATGGAAGTAGTTCTTAAATATAGGTAACTTCTTGAACCACTTTCTCATGTTGCAGCTTCACATTGGCTTTTGTATCTTTTCTGCTGTTGCTCCTCCAATTATATTCAAGGGCAAATCTCTTACGTAAGTTTGTGTTTTATGTTTCTCCATTTTTGAGTGCTTAAGCTTGAAAAGAGAGCAACTGATTCATTATTGTTTTCCTTCTCTCTTTCAAATGACGTTCTGTGGTAAAGAGTGACGTTTTTACTAGTGTTGGATAGCCTTTTACAGTGTTCATTCATCACTACTTTTAGTGGATTTTGTCTTTTAATATTGAGGACAGCTTGTCCTATTCTCTACTTTTCCCCTTTGCGATAAGAGAATTTAATTGATAGTCATATTTTTTCCACTATCTGATAAGTTATGATGTAATGTTAACAGAGGTATTTTGCCAGCAGTTGATATCTTGAGCGGTAATGCACTGGTTGGGGTAAGCTTCAATTCTTTTTGTTGCTATGCCAGCTAAATTTGTCAAATTTCATCCATATATTTCTTGCATGATTGCTTATCTAATTCTGTGTAGGACTGTTGGGGACCTGAAGAGTGTCCAGTTTGTTTGTTTATGTTTGTCTTAACACCTAATTCACGAGAAGACTTGATATTATCAGCATTTGACTTATCTTTTTCTGGCAGATATTTTACCTTATTGGTTTTGCATTCTTCTGCATTGAATCAATGATCAGTATCTGGGTTATTCAGGTTCCCTAATCTGACCTTACTTCTGCTTTTATTCCAATACAGTTCCATTTATTTTAGATACAATCTAAGCTCTTCTTTTTATTGTTTTCGCAATTTGTAGCAAGTTTACATGTATTTCCGAGGCAGCGGGAAAGCTGCAGAGATGAAGCGCGAGGCTGCCACAAGAACCATGATGGCAGCACTATGACGGGGCGTAGCCGTTTTAATGAAAATGGTGAACACTGTCAAGCTCAAGTTGGATTTATCCGAAAGATCTAAATACTTTTCACTCTTTTACCCCTTCCTTGCCTGTTACTCACATTCTTCGCTGTTCAATATGCTGGTGTGTTATTGAAAATATTTTTGTAGTGTTAAAAGCTCTGATTAATCAGGAAAAAGATAGGATGAGGAGTCGATTTCTGTGGTTAGAGAGAGAACTCGGTTATATGCCTCGGCATATTGCATAATTTTATTTTATTTTTTTTTTTCATCCCATATTATTTAAAATTAAATAGTCTTTTGTATGTTATTTGGTCCCCTGTGATTATGAAACACAGATGTTGAAACACTACTAGCAGTTTTTTTTTTTTTTTTTTTAAAAAAGATTAAATCAAATTTTTAACTCGTTGTAATTATTCAATTACGGAAATTTAACTATCTTAAATATTTTTTTCATTTAATTTAATCACTGTAATCTCGGTTAACAACACGTTTAAATACTTAATTCTTTTGCCTGAGTAGCAGTAATTCATGTACTTTTTTAAATGTTCATTCATGGCCTGACTTTGTTGGCTTTTTGTCTGTTGTTGAATAATAATTCCTATACGTTTTGTTATATACTCAGATATCTAAATTTAATTGTTTCTCACTGTATATGGCTTTTAACACCTTGTTTTTCTTTTAATCTATAGTAGGTTTCAAGTTTCATTTGGTTATATAAAATGTTTAGTTTTATTTTTTGATTTATATATTTACTTATGTTTTTTAGAATAACTAAAACAAGAACAAAAATTATTATTATATTTTTTTTACAAGACACAATATAGCTTTTAAAAGTGTTTAATTTCTATAATCATTTTTCTAATTATATGTTAATTAAATTTGTACCATTTTGTTGTGAATAAAATTTATATGAATTTAGAAAATAAAAACTATAAAATATTTTATATGTCAAAAGATGGTTTCTTAGTTTTTATTTATAAATGACTAATTTATGCTTCTATTAAAATTTAAATTATTTATTTTGACGAAATTTAGTAACTGAAAATACCCTCTCCAGTAATGTTTATTTT
>NW_019014658.1:960957-972079 GCF_000150535.2 Carica papaya | reverse complement strand
AGCTCCCTACCCTTCGCTCTTCTTTCAAGCCCAGGGTTTTTGTAGGGTTTAGTCTCCAAACCCAATGCGTTTATAGCAGAAAGTACTACCCGATTCCCTGTATGCTACATACTAGTGAGCAAAGTTCAGATAACCAGAAGCAAAACCCCAGACGACCCAGGAGTTATCCAGGGTTTAAGCTTCAGTGTCATTCTAAAGCTGTGATTTTGCCCAATAGAAATTCTTCAATCAATGGAAGAAAAAAAAAGTACGGAGGTGTCTTGCCTTCAATTTTACGGGCTCTGGAGTCTGATGGCAATATTGAAAGAATCCTTAATTCTTTTTGTGAGAATTTGAGTCCGAAAGAACAGACTGTTGTACTCAAGGAACAAAAGAGTTGGGAGAGAGTTGTTCGAGTTTTTGAGTTTTTCAAGTCACGTAAGGACTATGTGCATAACGTAATTCACTATAACATCGTGCTTCGCGCATTGGGTAGGGCTGAGAAGTGGGATGAACTGAGGCTTTGTTGGATTGAAATGGCTAAAAATGGTGTTTTGCCGACTAATAATACTTATGGAATGCTTGTTGATGTTTATGGGAAAGCAGGACTTGCAAAGGAAGCACTTTTGTGGATTAAGCATATGAGAGTTAGGGGTGGTCTTTTCCCTGACGAAGTTACCATGAATACTGTTATCAAGGTTTTGAAGGATGCCAGAGAGTTCAATAAGGCAGATAGATTTTTTAAAGGTTGGTGTGTTGGGCGGTTGGAGTTGGATGATTTTGAATTGGAATCTTTTGTTGAACGTGAGCCTAATTCTGCACCCATCAGTTTAAAGCACTTTCTCTCAACTGAGCTTTTTCGAACTGGTGGGAGAAGTCCAATTGCAACAAGCAGAAGTTCAATGGTTCTTGATGCCTCTATTAGGAAGCCACGGCTAACTTCTACTTACAATACCTTGATTGATTTATATGGCAAAGCTGGACGTCTTAAAGATGCAGCTGATATCTTTGCTGAAATGCTAGTGTCTGGGGTAGCACCAGACACCATCACCTTTAACACTATGATCTTTACCTGTGGAAGTTATGGGAACTTGTCCGAGGCAGAGTCTTTGCTTGGTAAGATGGACGAAAGGGGAATATCTCCTGATACAAAGACTTATAACATATTTTATTCCCTGTATGCTGATGCTGGTGATATTGAGGCAGCCTTGAAGTATTATCGGAAAATTAGGGATGTCGGTCTCTTCCCTGATGTCGTGACCCATCGAGCTGTTCTTCATACTCTATGCCAGAGGAATATGGTCCAAGAAGTGGAGGCTGTGATTCTAGAAATGGAGAAATCTGGTATACATATCGACGAGCATTCTGTTCCTCCTCTTATGAAAATGTATCTCGATGAACGACAGCTTGACAAGGCAAAAGCCCTTCTTGATAAGTGTCATCCGGATGGCGGGCTATCATCAAAGACACTTGCAGCAGTATTAGATATTTATGCCCAGAAGGGCCTGTGGGCTGAAGCTGAGACTGAGTTCTATGGTAAGAGAAAACTTGTGGGGAAGAATGACATTTTGGAATATAATGTCATGGTCAAAGCTTATGGTAAGGCAAAGCTTTATGATCAAGCCCTTTCTCTTTTCAAGGGCATGAAGAATCAAGGAATTTGGCCCGATCAGTGCACTTATAATTCTATCATCCAAATGCTCGCGGGTGGTGATATGGTGAAGGAAGCACGGGAACTCTTGAGTGAAATGCAAGCAGCAGGATTTAAACCGCAGTGTCTAACCTTCTCTTCTCTTATTGCAAGCTATGTCCGTCTTAGTCAGGTTTCTGATGCAGTGAGTGTTTACCAAGAAATGGTAAGAGCAGGAATAAAACCCAATGAAGTTGTTTATGGGTCTTTAATCAATGGCTTTGCAGAGACTGGCAGAGTTGAAGAAGCTGTCCAATATTTCCGATTGATGGAAGAATGTGGTGTTCCAGCCAATCAGATAGTGTTAACTTCCTTGATTAAGGCTTATAGTAAGGTCGGATGCTTAGAAGGAGCAAAAAAATTGTATGAGAAGATGAGGGATTCAGAGGGTGGTGCTGATATTGTTGCATCAAATAGCATGTTAGGTCTTTATGCAGATCTTGGCATGGTCTCCGAAGCTAAATTGATTTTTGATAACTTGCGGGAAAAAGGTACGTCTGATGGGATCTCATTTGCAACAATGATTTATTTGTACAAGAGCATGGGTATGCTTGATGAAGCCATTGATGTTGCAGAAGAGATGAAACAGTCTGGGTTCTTAAGGGATTCTACTTCGTACAATAAGGTAATGGCATGCTATGCCACAAATGGTCAGTTACGTGAATCTGCCGAGTTGTTACATGAGATGGTAACTAGGAAACTTTTGCCTGACACGGGGACGTTTAAAGTATTGTTTACCATATTGAAGAAAGGAGGCATTCCGGTTGAAGCTGTAATGCAACTGGAATCATCTTACCAGGAAGGAAAACCTTATGCCAGACAAGCAATCATCAGTTCTGTTTTCTCTGTAGTGGGTTTGCATGATTTTGCACTGGCATCCTGTGACGCATTCATGAAAGCTGAAGTCGCCTTTGATTGTTTTGTATATAATTCTGCAATATATGCATACGGGTCATCAGGACAAATAGAAAAGGCTTTAAATGTGTTCATGAGAATGCAGGATGAGGGTCTAGAACCGGACCTTGTTACTCATATTTATCTTGTAGGTTGTTATGGAAAAGCTGGTATGATTGAAGGCATAAAAAGAATTGATAGCCAACTAAAATATGGGGAGATCAATCCAAATCAGTCCTTATTTAAGGCTGTCATAGATGCATACAGACACGCCAACAGACAGGATCTTGCCCAACTGGTTAATCAGGAGATGAGGTTTGCTTTTGAACCAAAACAATATTCTGATTCTGAAGAAGTTGAATACGAGATGGATGGAAGTTCTTAGACCGCCTTCTTATCTGCAATACTTGTCACTCTTTTAGTGAAGTTGTATAGAGAGTGATTCGTTCAAATATCCAAGTTTATATATGTACAGAGGATGCAATATCCAGGTGATGGAAAGCAGGAAAATGTTAATAGAGGAATAGAACAATATGCCTGTACACCTTATTTATCCACTATTGTGAAATGTTGATTCTTGAACGTGTATTATTCTGTTAAATTCTTCTCCTCCAGCAGAATTTTTGGCTTCAGACTGTACTCCGGATGCTTTTATCAACTTTCTTTTTTTCTTTGTTTATTACATCTAACAGAGTTGACTATTCAACAAAGGAAGCCACTCGAGATCCCATGATTTTGTATTCATAAAACTGAACAAAAGAGACAATGTATACAAGAAGAAAGAAATTATGAAGCAACAAAAAAACTGATAACTTATACTTCATTGAAGTTTAATTGTTACAGGAAGGAACAGGGCAAGGGAATTAGGTGCCCCAATAGCAGATATATTGTTCTGCCTTTTATGTACAAGCAAAAAATAGGTCTTGTCATGATATTGCTGATACAACAGAAACATTAAGAATTTAAGAAAAAAGAAGGGAAATATTCAGACGCTCCAAGTGGTAAGCAAAAAATATATGGATAGTACTTCCAAATAGGACGTACTGAATCGGACAACTAAAAATTAACCTAAGAGGTTTTATTTGAGATCTCAAAGAGTTTTATGGTCATACTCACTAGAAAAAAATTAGTTAGGGCTAAATTGAATGATCTACAGTATAGGGTCTGAGTGCTGCTTCAAATAGATTGGGTTGGAGCGCTGCGAGATCAGAGTCAACATCTCATAGCCGCCTGAAGACCATGTTTTCTCATTGGTTGCATTTGCCTTCATGGTTAGGGACTGTAACTCCTCCTTTCCATGATTCCGTTTGTCTCAAAAGCAGTCTGTTTGAGGATCATTAAAAGCAGGAAGGAAGGGTAATAGACCCCATATGATCACAGCAACAATAAAATCCTCAAACAGAACTTCCCATTCCTGATTGATTATTTTCTCCTTCCAAACACAAGGTGTGTGCATCAATGCGAGACTCCAAGTTATTAGGAGTTTCAATCCAGCTCTTGCCGCTTGTCTTCTTAACACCTCTATTCTCCATCAACTTCCTAATATTTACTGCATCACTCCATCGACCCACTGCTCTATAAACATTAGCCAAAAGAACATAGCTCATGTGGTCATTAGGTTCTAATTCCATCATCTTCTTAGCAATCCGTTCTGCTGTGGCAGAGTTTGTGGAAGTTGTGCAAGCACCAAGGAGCACCCCCCACAGAGATGAATCATTTCTACAACCTGCATTCTCTATCAAACTTTCAGCTTCTTCTAACAAACCGGCACGGCCAAGGAGATCAACCATGCAATTAGAGTGCTCAATTCCTGCTTTAATCCCATAATCTTCAGTCATTAAGGTAAAGTATGTTCTCCCTTCATCAACCAAACCTGCGTGACTACAAGCAAAGAGAACACCAATAAAGCTAATATAATCAGGCTTAATCCCTTTCTTAATCATCTCATCGAATATTCGAATAGATTCTCCTGCTCTTCCATTCTGAGCAAATCCACAAACCATAGAGTTCCATGTTATTAAATTTTGAACTGGCATCTGGACAAATACTTGATAAGCAAAATCAACACAACCACATTTGGCATAAAGATCTACCAAAGCTGATTCTACAATCACATCTCTCCAACCACCCCTCCTAACATACTGGCAATGAACCTCTTTCCCAAGTTTTATAGCTGCTAAACCTGCACAAGCACGAAGAACAGTTCCGAAACTGTAAAGATCAGATTTTTCCATCTTTCTAAAAATCTCAATAACGGGTTCATACTCCCCATTTTGACAATATCCTCCCAGCAAAGCAGACCAAGAAATCGAGTTCTTCTTTGACATCCTATTGAAAACACATTGAGCTTCCCCAACCGAGCCACATTTTCCATACATGTCAACAATGCTGCTCTCAACAACAACATTTCCGCAAAGTCCAGAGCTAACAACCATGGCATGAATTTCCCTACCTTGCCTCAACCTCCTTAGATTACCACATGATGCCAAAACAGTCCCCAATGTAAACTCATCCGGATTCAATCCATGATTTCTTTGCATCAAATAAAAGAAACCCAAAGCTTTTTCAAACAAATCATTCCTTGTAAATGCCGAAATAACAGAGGTCCAACAAAAGGCATCTGGTTCAAGCATTTCATCGAACACCCGCCGTGCATCTTCAATTTCACGATTCCTCCCATACATATCGATCAAAGCACTTGAAATAACATGATTTGAATCTAATCCACGAGTGATAACAACACCATGAAATGATTTCCCAAGCTTTAGTTCCTCAATCTCCGAGCATGCCTTGATTACAGCAGATAAAGTGAACCCATTTGGCTCAACACCAAAATCCAACATTTCGAAGAACAATTCAAGCGAGTCCATGGGTTTTCCCACTCTGACATACCCCGATATCATCGATGTCCATGAAATCACATCTTTAAAAAATAAAGTATCAAAAACCCTCCTGGTCTCTCTGAAATCCGGACACAACTTGAAGTACAGAGCAAGCAAACTATTTCCCACAAAACGATCGGTGTCAAGACCAGACTTGACAACATGCGCGTGGATTTGAAGACCGTGATTAAAGGAGAAGACTTTGGTGGAAGTCTGCAAGAGAGTTGCATACAGAATTGGCTTCAAGGAGATTTTACAAGTGGGTATGGAGTTCAGGAGGTGAATCGCACGGAAAAGCGAGCCAGATTTGCAGAGGTCGAGGATCTGGGATTCTCTTGTTGATGGGCATCTGTTGGTTTTGAGATTGAGAGAGGCAAGAGAGCTACAATGGCGTTTGAAGAGAAGATTCATGAGACGACGCAGCCCAGAGTTGAAGACAACAAACTATATTTTGACACTTCCAACGGTTACATGAGTCTTGTTCAGTACCCGCCTACTCAAACACACATACATACCCACACATATACATATATATATATTATAATATTAATATTATTTTATATTTAAAAAATTTAAATAAATACTACTGTATATTGTTAAAATTATTTTTACATCTAAAGTTTATAAAATGTAGGTTTGTAGTTAATTAAATTTAAATTTTCTTTTTTCTATTTTAAAATTCAAATAATTTAAAATTTTTAAATAAATTATTATATATATTATCAAAACTATTTAAAATTAATAAATATAATGGTCTTAAATAAGGTCAAAAGAAAAAAATATATTAAAAAATAAAAGTCAAACTTTTTTCGGTAAAAGATCTTCGTTGTACGGTCTATAAAATGAGAAGGAATAGAAAAATCCAAACAGTCAAGGAATCACCAACCAACTGCCATCCACATTTTCTCTTCGACCAAACTGCCCTGACATCTCCTGTCCTCTACTTAATTACCCTACCATACTTCATATCCCATCAACCGTCCGTTCATTACCCCTTCCACGTGTACGCTCCACATTGTTCCATGGAGACTAAACACCGAACAACTCTAACCTCGGAAGTCGACACATCCTATGGTTCATAATCAATATGCTCAGAAAAGTTGATCGATATTTAGCACTTCCCTCACTCTTCAGACTAGTACTATAAACCAGTTACTTCTCCCTGCAAAAGTACTACCACAATCACTCCTCTTCCCCAAACAGAAAACACTAATTTCAAATCCGAGAAAAAATCCAATCGAAGCGCCATGGTAGTGTACTGTTTCCTGGTGGATCAGACGAGAAAAGTAAGGAGAAGCAAGCCGGCGGCGGGGATTTGCTCCCGGTGCGGCGGCGGAGCCAGTGTTGCTGAAATGAAGACGGCGATGAGGTTTTGTTACTTGCCGTTTTATTGGAAATCTTGGCGCGCCATCATCTGTACCTTGTGCGGAGCTATTCTCCGATCCTATGACGATAAATAATAATCTCCGATCCGGTTTTCTTTCCGTGTATCGGAATCCGGTATCAGTAATTCAGTATTAATATATCTACTTGCACTTTCCATACATATATATGTGCGTGTGTACGGGTATATATATACATATATTTATATATACAAACACGTCGCATTTAGATTTACTCATCTTCAAGGAGGAATCGAGTAGAATTAACTTCTGGTGTATACTAAACAGTCTCTGCATTTTTAAAGAAACATTTGATATTTAAATTATAACAAATTTCAAATTTAGAAAATTAGTTTCCTAATTTGTTAAAATATATAAAGTTAGCATGTTCTTTTTTCCTTTCTTGATCATAATATTTTATTTATACAAATCAAAACATTTTGATCTGATCATAATCATATATTTTTTCCTCTCAGAAAAATGTGTGTGTGTGTATATATATATATATCTATAGTTTAAATGAGATGCATATCATGACATGATAATGAATGAGAATCACAGATTTTTTGAAGTTCCCAGCTGCTGTAATTAAATTGAGTAGTTGGATTAATTCAATTCACTCTTCTGAGTAATTTATATTAATATTTTTTTCTCTTTAATAATTTATTTTACAACTCACATACTATTAGAAAAGATCACTTAATTATCCCGTGTAATTAATCCTTTATTATAATTTTAATTAAAAAAAATTAATCTTTATATAATATTTATTTTATTTAAAAATATAATAAATTTTAATATAATTTAATTACTGCAGCTCATAATATATCAAAAAAAAATTAAATATATAAATTTTAATTACTATACCACCGTTTTGTTAATAATTATTAACTTTTAATTGTATTAGTTTAGTATGTTCAACATTTTTTCAGCATAATTACAAAATCTAAATTAATTGAATGTAGATTTTGTATTAAGATAGTTTTAGATATTATAAAAATATTAGATTTGTAGACCAAATAATTTATGAAAGATTTGACAGTAATAAATGTTGAAACAAGTCGTTAATCATGCTCTTCCTTGCATCACACATAAATTTAATCATGTATATTTTTCTTATTCTAGAATTTATTTGGTTTTAATATGAATGGCTGAAATTTAAAAAAAAATAAAATCATAAATTAAATGCGAAAGTGAAACAGCAAAGTTTATGATTTATATTCCTTACACAATAATTTATAATACCCAATAGGATTACGGGAACGACCTTTCTAAAATAACAAATAAAATCAATAAAATAAATAAAAGACAATATATTAAGCATTATAGAACGATATTCACTAGTGTTTAAAAGGAGTTCGGATTGTAAACTATTCGCAACTTTCTTGTTGATTAGAATCTGGGTCTTGTTACTCTTGATATGAAATAGGTAATGAAAGGGTGAGCTACATTACCAAATAAGAATATCATATTACTCACCGTTACAGAAACTAAAGGTTGCTAAAAATTATAAAAACAACTAATGAAATTCTTACTTTAATTAAATTCATTTATCGTAAAAAAAATATTATTTATTGCATATATTTACCGTTTGCGAGATTTTCAAAATCGACCTATAGAGACAATAAAGAAAAAAATATTTCAATTTTATATTCAAGTGAGCAATAACAGTAACTTTTCATCTTTATTTGTCTACTGGTATCCTTAAGGGTCCATAGGGATGTCCTACTACGCATGAACCATTATTCAACATTGTTAACTAACTAACCGTATCCATACCCCGTCCGGTATAAGGGTGAAACGGGTCGTCCTCATACCCCGTCTAGTATGAAAGTCAAAGATACCAATTCTCGATATCTCGTTCGGTATAAGGCGACGTTCACGGTAGGATTCCCTATGTACCCGATCCATCAACCATTTTCCAAGATATCCAGTAAGGCTAACCATTTATTCATTCATTTAACCAATCAATTTTCTATTTACATTTAATTTTCAGTTTTATAATTTAACCATAAATTAGCCCAAGACAAATAATACATGCATCAAGAAAATACAACTGAATTATTTTACCAACTATACTATATTATTATGCATTTAAAGCTGTAAAATCAAACAATCGGTTAAATAAAACAAACAACAGTAAATAATCAGTTATGACTCCATTAATAACCTATAATTAATTATTGAAGTTTTTTAAATTATGCAAAATACCGTATTATTGATAATTAAACATCAATTTCATAACATAGAATAAGGTGATGGATTCTTACCCGAATCAGTGTCCGAAATACCAAACTTTCAATTGCGCCTACAGGCGGTTCTCCTGTTTCTTAAATTTTCTTGCGGAGATTAAGACATGTTTCACGTACTTAAAAATACACCAAAAAATTTAAAATTAGTGTTAAAAATCTTTTCCGACCAATTTCAAAATTTCGGCGTGGCAGCACTGTCGTGCTTCGGTGATGGCACCACCGTCGTGACAGTGGTTTATCTCGGTCTGGTCGTTTTTAGCCAGTTTTGTTCGATTTCGGCCGGTTTTATACTCATCACTGTGAGAAAATACGTTAGGGGTCTCGGTGAGCCGAAAAAAAGTCAAAAAATAAAAATTTACCAGTAGCGAAATTTTTCGATTCAGCAGCTTCGCCGGCTTACCTTCGCGGTTGAGCATTTTTCTGTGGTCAACCTGTAGAAAATAGAACGGTGAACATGATGGTGGAAAAATCGCACGAAACAGAAAACGAAAAGGGGCTCATCGGATGTCGTTTTGATTTTTGCCCGTGGCGGTGCCACCGGGATTTGTTCGCAATTTTTGACTCATTCGCCATTTCTTTTGCTCTGATTTGGTCATTGAGGTGTTCGGAATCAAATTATGAGCAGATATGAGAATTTTTACCTCTTTTGCGGTTGAAGGTGGCTCCGGTGTAGCAGCGGACGATGATCTGCTCTCTTCTCCAGCGACTGCTTCTTCTTCTCCAGTGAGAGGCTGACAGCCAGAGTTTGGGTTCGGTGTGATGCGATATATTTATACTCGTCTCCCTTAAATCTATACCGTTTATCGCTTTTGATCTTGACTGTCCGATCGTGTTTAAAGAAGAAATAAATATGGACCGTTCATCGTAATTTAATACTGACCGTACGATCGTGTTTAAAGATAGAATAAATCTGGACCATTCATCGCGTTTAATCGCGACCGTTCGATTGCGTTTGAGGAGGAAACGGATCTGGACCGTCCACTCGTACGGAAACGCATTCGGGTCGTCCGATCGCAAGCACGCAGATTGCCAGCATAGCCTCCCGCGTGGCACCGAGTCGGCGTGTCTTGCCACGCAGCTTGGCACTCCAGTTCGTCGAGGCTATTGACTGAGCAGTTTTACGTTGTACAATTTTTCTTATTTATGTTTTAACCCTTAATTTTCGATTCTTCTTTTAAAAATACTCACCGATCCCAAATTTTTACTCATTTTTTTTAAAATTATTTTCAATTTTATCCTCCACCTATTTTTTTTTTATAATTTCACATTAAATAAAAATTTATAAATTTCAAAATTATATTTTTATGTATATATTTTAAATTTTTAAAATTAATCCCGGGATAAATTCTGGATCTGGTTATTACATCTAAAAACTTTAATATTTTATTTTAACAAACATTTATACATTTTATTAATTAGATAATAATATATATTAATTATAATATAATTTTTTAATAAGTACATATATCTTAATTCAAATCTATAATCTCTTAGGTCAAAATATTAAATTAGTTAATCTATTATTTTAATTTATTTAAATTAATTTATTTACTATTTTCTTTATACAATTGTAGTCTTAATATTTTTTTAAAATTTTGATTTTGTTTATGATCATTAATATATACTAACACCGTTACTAGATACTATGTAAACTAAAATTTGATATGTGTCGTTTTTATCTTGAATTAATATTCATATTAAATATTATATATTGAATGATGTGACATTCGAGATTAATTTTTTTAATAAAAAATTATAAAGATAAAACCTAAAAAAATATATTTCACATTCAACCCATTTGACAATGTTCACATTATAAGCCCACTTGAAACTGTTTTCTACGGATTAAGTACTTTTCTTTTTTTCAGTTTTATGTTTTTAATTTTAATAAAAAAATAATTATAAAAAATATATTTTTATAAGTATGTGCCCGCGACACGTATTATATAATGACGTGAATATTGAATCAACTAAAAAATAAAATGCGTTTATTTTAAGTCTACATGCATTCACTAATGATATTAGTATATATTTAAATGTTAA
>NW_019014658.1:944102-960269 GCF_000150535.2 Carica papaya | reverse complement strand
ATTTGTTTATTTTCTTTCCATTGAACATATTTCTGCAGGCAATGGATTATTTCTTGTTTTTGTGAAATATTTTTTGAAGGTTTCCTTACATAAGTTTATCGCGTAGGACTGTTAATGCAAATTTTTATTCTTTTGGTAGAGCCTATTTGCATCATAAAAAAGTAAAACTTACCATGGGGAAAATCGTTTTGAGGGAATCCAATTGAGTTTCAGAAATAAGCTTTGTGAACCTTTGTGGTTTATGTTGGACTTCAAACTTTCAAGTTATCACGGGGGCTAGAAAATTCTTTCCTAATTCATGATCTTTTTGCTAAAGTAGCTAGGAATTTGTTGGTGATTGATAAGAACTTGAAGGTAAAACAAACTTTGATGAATATTTTCTGCTGATTTTGAAAGGTTATGTAACATGACTTTGAGGTGATATATGATTCCACAAAAAATAAATGAGAGTATTTTCCCAGACTTCAGTAGCTGAACCCATATGTTGATACTATGTCAGTTATATGAGTGTAAATAATTAAAAATGTTTCTGTTTGGGATTTGAATATTTTTGTGAAAAATTTACATGATTGATAGTACTTCACTATAGAATTTAGCTATCCATAATTGGGTTAGCAATCTCTTAATTGGTCACTTTGTTGAATGTGCTGGCACATCAACAGCTCTTCCTCTTTCTTTGATCTCACTAGGGATGCAGCCATCTTTTTATATTATTCAAGCTTCGGTTAATATTTTATTATTTTTCTTCCCCATTCAGCAATGGTCTAAATTTAACCAAAAGGTGACAAAAATGGAAGGAAACGAGAGGATCTGAATGGTGGAATACTGGAGTTTTACAACGTTTGACTGTTTTTTTTATCATTATTTAATTGTTTAATGATTATAAGGATAATGTTATCTGTCTTAGGTCTTTTTCTTTAAAAACACTGAGTCTCTCTCTCTCTCTCTCTCTCTCTCCTTGTAGATGGTAGGATTTATCCCCGAACCCACCATTGAAGAAGAACAACAGCATCTCAATCAAGCATCAAAGGTCAAAAGTTTTAACGACCCACTTGACCCTTTTCATCCCAAGGTCAACGATTTAGCTTTGGTTGATTCTTTCCCCAGTTTTGATTCTATACAGCATTGGTTTGACGATAACCTGAACTTTGACAGTGTTAGATTGAACAACTGTGAATTCGGGGCTATTGAGAGGGTTATGGAGGTGGTTCAAGAAGAATCTACTGAGAAAACCAGCGTTAAGAACCAGTTTCCTCTGGTATCTGAGCCAACTTCTAATATGGCTGAGTTAGTTGGTTGCAGCTCAAATTCAACTGGATGTGTATCTACGTGTCTGCTAAAAGTGAATTCGGAGGAAGAGGCGCATAAACAGGAGGGAGACTTCAGTTGTTGTATTGAGGAAAAGATGGAGAAGGTTAAGGCAGTAGAAGAAGCTTCTGGTGAAGAAACTCTTATTAGGGACCAGCTTTTGCTGGTGGCTGAGCCAGTTGACAGGCCTGAGTTAGTTGTTGGCAGCTCTAAGCAAAATGAACATTTATCTAGTTGTCTGAAAATTGAGGACCAGGAGTGTCATCAACCAGAGGGAACTATTGTGGAAGAGATGGGGAAGGTTAGTTTAGTTGGTGGGTCTCAGAATTTTCCTGCTGATGGGAATTGTGTTCCAAAGATTGAACCACAAAATGAAGCTGACAGTGAAAGCAGTTCGGAGTCAGAGAGCGAAAGCTCATCATCTGGGTCCGATTCTACTGATAATAGTAGTGATGATGAGGAAGAGGAGGAAGATGCAAAGAAGCAGCAAGTGGAAGGGAAGATGTATTTGGAGAGAGAGGGAAATGTGGCTGGTGAGATTGAAGAAGGTGAGATAAGGAATGTTGATGGGGAGGCGGGCAATGGAACTAATGATGATTCTGCTGATGATGAGAGTGAAGAAGACGAGATCGACGACGATGATGATGATGACGATGATAATGGAGACCAAATGATTAGTGCGAGTGATATTGAATTTGGTGACATTGGTGATGATGATGTCAATGAACAGATAACAGGGCCCATCAAGTCAAAGAATGAGCTTCAGGTAGATTAATCTGGCTTTAAAGTGATTCTTTTACAAGGTTATTTTCTATTTGTTGTAAGCTAATTAATGTGT
Source organism: Carica papaya (assembly GCF_000150535.2). The sequence continues at coordinate 958,123 of NW_019014658.1, read as the reverse complement.
GAAGATTGCAACATACAAAATCTTGCAGGTTTGGTGTTATCTGCTGAAATTTGGTATCTTAATGTTATTGTAGGGTGGATATGGTTGAATTAAGTTTTGTGAAACTTAGATTAAAAAGAAAATTGATTTTAGTTTTATTGGTGCTTGAGTTATTTACCTGTGACGATTTATGTAGGCTCCACTACAAATTGAAAGCTTTGTTCCTCCTATAGGTGACCTTGACATTTGCGTTACTTGTATTTCAACCTGACATAGAAACATCTTATCAAATATATAACAACCATTGCTTGTGAGTTTGATTTGCTTGTGTTGGAGAGTAAGAGGGGAGACTGATAAGAATAATTGAGAATTATCTTTTAATGATATTCTAATGGAAACTTGCAATTGAAGGAATATTTCAGAAAATTATTGCTAGAGTAAAGTTAAACCATAGAGAACACTAGAAAGTTATTTTTAATCATTTGGTCAGTGCAAGGTTGTAGATTCTATTTGATATTTGGATGTGTCTCAAGTTATCTCGGTGCCAATTGTCAATGCACAGACACACACATTCGCCCCTAGAGATATTGTCAAACCTACCAATATGTTTTTCTGCCTCGTCGAACTTTAGAAGTTCCATACCAGTTTGCACCAAAGAATTCCAGGTGTGTAAACACAAGTTAGTTGTTCACTGTAAACATGTTGGATACATTGTTGTTCTAACAAACAGAGTTTTTTGGTTTTTTTTCTTTTTTGAGATAAAAGAGAGGAAAATGTATTGAGTGTAAGCACCAAGGGGGTGCCACCTATATACAAAAGATTTACAAGTTAATGAGCATATCTACAATAAAGCCAAAATCATCAATGTTAAGAAGGTTATGTCCTAAAATAATGGATAAAAAAAAAATAATGGATCAAAAAAAGTGAAACCATTTGTCCTTGATGTTGCCAAAACTATCCTCTTTGCCTTCAAAAGCTCTATTGTTTCTTTCTTTCCAGAATTTTTGGGTATTATTTCTTTCTTGGCTGATATCCAATAAGGTAGTCTACACTTGATTTTTTCATTTGCTTTCCAACACTAGTAAGAGCAATATCCATTGATTTAACCACATTGAGATGTAAAGCACATTTGTAGTGTTACTAATCACCTGTCTGAGAATATTATATTATACATGGCAGGAACTTCCTCCAGTTCCTCCAGTGGACGTTTTATTGCAGCCCCATCATAAGACGATGCCTGTCGGACTTGTTTTGTCGGTAAGCTCATGGAAAATTTATGCTGCAAACAATTTTTTTGGGAAGCATCTATTTTTTAATACAGGTTCTATAAACACTTGCTGCCTCAAATGCTGGATGGTTAGAGATCTTCTTTATATCAAACCTAATTTGAAATGTTCCAGGTGCTAGGTGCCAAAGTTATTGTAGAAGGAGTGGAGAAGCACAACCCTCTAAACGAGGGTTCTATCCTATGGATAACAGAAAATAGAACCCCGTTGGGACTGGTGGATGAAATATTTGGACCTGTGAAGAATCCTTACTATGTGGTAAGGTACAATTCAGAAAGTGAAGTTCCTGTTGAGATCCACCAAGGCACTTTAATCTCTTTTGTTCCAGAGTTTGCTGATCATGTTCTAAATGATAAGAATCTTTACAAAAAAGGGTATGATGCATCTGGCGAGAATGATGAAGAATTGTCTGATGAGGTGGAGTTTTCAGATGATGAGAAAGAGGCCGACTACAAGAGAATGCAAAAAATGACTAAGAGGGGGACCAGTGATCAAAGGCCTGGGAACAGAAAAAATGTTGGAAAGAAAGTTAAAAATAGGGATGGTGCATGGAAAAACTGTAGACATTCAGCTGAGCAAACACAAAAGGAAGCTGGACAACCACTACTACCACCACAAGACCACATCCAACAGCATCCCTCATCTGCTACGCCATCTTTGGATCATGGTGGCAATTCATCCTCTCTTTCCATTTCCAGCATGGGACAAAGCATTTTAGGTGGAAGTGGCTTTGTTCCATCCTTTCCGCACATGCCTCAAGCTTCTGGGTTTGTAGGACATGGAGTTTGGCCAAGTGGAATGCTTTTTCAGCAGCCACAGAACAGCATCTTTCCTCTACCTGGTGTTATGCCATGGCTGTCTCAAAATCAACAACAGCAAAATCTGTATCCAATGTCTATGGCAAACACAATGGGTATTCCAAACCCATTGTGTATGCCTAACCCAATGGGTATTCCAAACCCATTGTGTATGCCTAACCCAATGCCTATGCCAAGCTTGATGCCACTCCAGCAGCAATTGGATCCAAATCAGAATTCTCTTCCAAATTTGGCTGTACCGATTGGACAACCAAACCCTTTTCCGGGGCCATCACCTGCAATTTGGTCAGGGTTTGCAGGTCAAAATAGCTTCAACCAAACATCTGGGACTGGTGAGTTTTCCAATCGTGGAAGGAAGCCATTCCACCGAGGAGGTAGACATTTTTCTGGCAGAAGAAACCGCGGCAGAAACTGAACTAAAATTGAAACAACAGAATTCAAGTCTTCTTGCACCACTAGAGATGATGATGAGCAATGAGGTTTTCTTTCAATGCAAGGCAGAGGCATTGACTATCCGGGCGGTTACTTTGCATGGCAATGGAGGTTTTGGTTAGTGAAAAATTCATTCTTGACAAATGTTTGCCTTGACAATTAAGTTTTAGAATGCTCTGCCTGCGGCTCCATTTGTCTTAATATTGGTGATGAGATAATTTTAATAATATATTTTGTTAAAATTCTCAAGTAATATTAATTCTTTTGGTACAAATAGGTACATTTTATTAACTAGATTATATATACATATTCATTATAACACAATCTCGTATTGAAGATATATGGAGATGTACATTACAATTCGAATATGCAACTTATTGAGAGAAACATAATTTATCGGTTAAATAATACTATTTAATCGTACTAACTCTTACAATTTATGATCTTTTCCTCAGTCTTGCAACTTGAGATTTGAATTGTTAGGGCAGAGATCTGGGAGAAAGAATAATATAAAGCTCCATTTATCTTTTGCTGGATACAGGGGTAGTGATTGAATGAGTATAGCAAGTGAAATAATGAATCTGAAGGATATTATATTAGGGTTTAATTTTAGTTTTGTTAGACTTTTTGTTAGTTCATTTTTTATTTTAATACAAGAAAATTGTATTTATAAATTTAAAGAAACAAAAAATAAAATAACATAATAATCCAAACCCTGGCACCTGCGGTAGGTGATACCTAAGCATAAATTTTATTGAAGGTTGCAACTGCAATAAAATCTTTTTACTGTGTACTAGTTTTAACTTTAATTTTTTTAATTATTTAATTTGTAAATACATATAAATTAATTAACAATAATAATAATAATAGTAAAAATAATAATGGGTCTTAAAAATTTTTTAAGAAAAAAATATCTATCCATACTTTGATTATTTTCCAACTATACAACTTACATAGTTTCATACACAAAAGACATACATATAAACACAATTCTTTTAAAAAATAATAATAAATCAAATATCTAAAACATTTGCCACATGAAATGATGAAAAACCCACCAAAAACTACAATAAATATTTTTTGCCTCCTAATTTTTCTAGTTTGAAAAGTATATTCTCTTTCTTAATATCACAAAAAATTTGTAAGCAAAGTCAAACAATTGGATAACTCAACCTGTAAGTTGCCTGCCTTCTGTATTCCTTATAGATGGGTGTGATACATGCATATTTAGATACATGTATATGTATGTATATATAAATTGAAGAATGAGATTAGAGCACCAAATCAATCATGGCAAGTCCAAATAATGGCTAAAAGAATAGAAGATATAATAGAAATAGATTACTTAATATGGAAGTCCTTTAACCCTCCTATGAGAACAATGCCAATTGAGATAAGAAATTCAAAGTCGAATTTAATAAAAATGTTTCCTTTTTTTCCCTCTTAAATGTGAGGATTGGCTTGAATGAAGACTGCAACAGCCCATGGAGTTACCACTTAAGAAGAAGGAACTCAGGACCCAAAAGATCCTTTCTGAAAACTTGGTTTTCGCATACCTAGCGAAATTTTCTCTCTCAGCTTTTTGCGTTCCGGGTGAAATCTATGCAAGTCTGGCAACTGCAGTCAGAGAAACGGCAAATCTGACACCCAAAACATACACAGGAAGTACATCCCTCGCAAGTTGGAGAACGGGTGCAGCCCCTGTAGACCCTGCGACTAGCTCGTTCTTCATCATCATCACAGCTAACCCTGTAAACCAAAACCAATGATCAAATATTCGTTAACCTTCAAAATAAGGGCATATTAGTATATCCAAAGCAGCATATAGACATATTTGGTCATGTTATGGTTCAGATATAGAAACATGCCTTATTAAATTTCCAGGTTTAAAGTTCAAAAACCTATTAAGCAGCACTTGAACTGATAAGATATATAGACAATGGCAGATCCATAATACCAAAAGTACAAGACTTATTCTTCTCTTGGAACATCACAAATGGTTGGATCAGAGCATTTCTTGTTTAGATGTGAAAGTCAGACCTAATATTCAAGTAAAAATAATTAAATTAATAGATCCACTACCGGGAACTATAATTAGTAGATTTGTCATAAGGACGACCTTCTTGCACCTCTGGAGCTATATGCCTCTGAAGTATCAAACTAGCCAATTCAAATACCAAAAACGATACGAAGTGTCCAGTGCTTATCCATAGTTGAAATAGTTAAATTAATAGATCCACTACCGGGAACTATAATTAGTAGATTTGTCATAAGGACGACCTTCTTGCGCCTCTGGAACTATATAAATCTGAAGTATCAAACTAGCCATGTCAAATACCAAAAATGATAAGAGGTGTCCAGTGCTTGTCCATATTTGGTCTCCTTTCTCATAGTGTTAGGCACTCTAGGGACAGTCAGTTGTCAATTTATGGTCGTCCCTACATTTTCGCGATCAACATCCCTGATGCTTGCTCTTTTCTTAGTTTTCCACTACTTCACAAACCAGCAGACTACACTTTCACAGATGAAAATACCGTTGTAAATTAGAGATCACACCAATCGAAGATCAGAGGAAACTAGGATCAATCATCATTTCTAGCAATTGCTTGTTTATGACAGGTAGTCTCCAAGAGAATCTATTTATTGTCTTGTTAAACGAAATATCTAAGGTACTTAATTTTATAAGAACTATGGAGTCAAAGAATTGGTCATTTCTTCCACTCAAGGCCTCTCCAAAAATTGTGTTTCAGAAAAGGAGGTCCCTCCAAAAGTCTTGTGAAAGCATTGAACTTCTTGGCTACTGCTACTTATTGCAAATAAAGAATGTTAGGAGTACTTTAAATTACTTAAATGAAAGGAGAATTTTTCCTAAAGATTTTAAGTACATATTGGTGATTCGTAGTCAGGGAAAATCCAGATAGTTTTGAGGGCATAGCTCTAGCAAAATTGCTGACAACCATTGCTTTGTTAATGATACTGGAGATGATAAAAATAAAACTATATCTGGAGGGTAAGACGACATCTGCAGACATGCCAAAAGTATGCTGCCATAAAATAAAGAGAAGATTAGTATTTGCCAATACGCTGCTCATCTTCACCTATTTGTAGGAGACTAAATCAACTATAGTGCTTAAACCTTTATGAAGGGCAGAGAGCCCTGTTTTCCTTTTATGTATAGAAGTTAATAAATCCTCATGAATATAGAAATTTTTTCCAAAATCCCCATGCCCAGCACACACTTCTTTTTCCTTTTTTAGTAATATAATGCACCATTAATTATTCATGATGTTGAGCTGCCAAACTAATTAATACGGACGGACTGCCGTCATCTTACACATTGTGTTATATCTAATAGAATAGAATAGTCAATCAGCACCAACTCCACAGGACATCGTTTTTACATCTAATAAGATTTGAAAGACAATATCATTCTAAGGCTTGTAAAGCATTTTCAGAAACAATCATTAACGTAAACAATGACAAAACTGCAATTGCTACCTTCCAGAAAAGCCAGAAAATCGTGTTAAGTCAGAGCATATGAGCACTAATGCATCTTCAGCTAACAATTAGGGGAAGAAAAATATAATCAACCGGGCAACATTTACAACCAAAGATGCTAACTTTCATAATCTAATAAAGTATATAATCAGGAGAAATTAATTCTAAATAAGATAGAACTTCTAGAAAAGATATGAGTCAATCTAGTAAGTTGACATTCAACAGAATGAAAATAAAAGAACTGATAATTAAACTAACATCAATAAGAGAGAAATTTTCAATTAGCTTAGGAAGGAAACATACTTGTCGTATGGCAGATCAGAACATTTCCAGTTTACATCTGCCAAAGCATCATGGTGAATCCGACATTCCTCTTTGGTCCTCAATCGAAACCTCCGCTCCTTGTTACACTTGCTACAGCGAACAAACTCATCGCGGTGACAGACTCGCCCATTGTGGGATCTATGAGATCCATTGGCATTTTTTGATGATTGATTGTAATATTTGAGCAACGCCGTCTTTGACAATGGAACCTTCTCCCCATTAACTATGACCCAGACATTATTTTTCCATTTTCTAGCTGTCTCTCTTCCAGAATGCTTCTCAAATGCAGCAGGAGTCAACTTGTCTAGTCATCAAATCATCATTAAACAATTAAAATTGAAAAATAATAATAGAAACTTATTAGGAAAAATAATTACTTATCACAATAGCTAAAGGTGAAATAAGATAACATAAGAGTTTAGAAAGTAAATAGAAAAAGAGGATGAAAAATAAAACTCACACACTGGAATTACATGCATTTAATAGTAGAGAGCTTCCTCTGATGCATCTAGAAAGATTGAACAAAAGAAAACTTCTATTTTTTTCCCAAAAAGAAAAGATTGAGTAAGTAAAAACCAAAACGCAAGACTGAGCAAAAAGCACCAAGAGCAGCATGAACATGCTTAGTAGTATAGCATTCACACTGAACAATACATGGTTCTTGACATGAAGTTCCCGCCATTGTACTTGTTAGATTCTTGACAACCATAAAATTGCCAATTGTACATGGGAAAATAGTAAGAATGCTACATGACTTTTGGTCCACAACGTTTCCTATGTAGGTCCAGTGTATGGATGATTTACTTTTTCAAGTCTGAATCAGTAGAAGTGGCTGACCATTTTGTCTTTTCACTTGGGAATGAATAGAAGAAAAAACTCACCCCTAAATAAGCAACCTTGTGATTAAAACTTAAAACTACATGAAAGTTTTAGAACTAATCAAGCCACGAAATCAACCTCAAGTTGACACCACCTATCCCTGGTGTTTCCAGACCTGGTACCAATAACAAGCCATCCCATTATAATATCACCATACATACACATAATCATGCAAACTATTACAACTCATCAGATGTCAGAAGATGTACTGTTGGAAAGTTCAAGTTGTATGTACTACTTGCTCACAGTAGTATCATGGAAACAGAAACGACATGCAGACAAGAGAACACATTAAAGACACAAACTTCACAATCTGTCTGCACGGTTGTTAATCTGAATTCATATTTCATGTTTAATCCCTCCACGAAAACGTTTCTTTTTAGTTGCCGGTCATATCAGCAGCCATGAATGAACCCAACAACCTTCCTGGTCACCACTTCATATTGTTATAATTATGCTAATGAAAACGCAAGAGGAAAAAACCGAGAATAAAGCCGGTTCAATAGGCTCCTACATAAAATCCTACTCTGTCTAAAAAACGGAACAGAACTCCCATGGGGAAAATATCAATGCTTGAAACGCCTGATCTGAGACGTTACAATCATGACAACAATGATGATGGAGGCCATATAATAATGGTACCAAGAGAAAAGATAAGGCATTTAATAGCCCAAGAAGCAAAGTTTCAATCTGGACAAAGACCAGACGGTAAAGAATGAATAAAAGATGAATCTGGACTAGCTTGTTTGCGTAAAAATACGAAAAACTCAGTCGCTGAGACAAAACAGCATACACTTGAACTGTGTAAGAGAAGAAAGAAAAAGAAAAACCAACAAACAAGTTGCAGAGATCTCCATCGCTCACCACGCTCTCTACACCCAAAGCAAAAGATTAAACAACGGAAAGCGACACCCATCAACGTCAATCTCAGAGCTTTACATGCATTCAACATGCATAAAAATCAAAACCCAACAACCCATTTTCCAAAAACATTAAAAACATAAAACGAGAAAGAAGAAAGGTAAGACGAAGAGAGAGGGAGAGAGAGAGAGACAAAGAGAGAGAGAGAGAGAGAGAGGGAGGGAGGAAGAGAGAGAGACCTTCGTTACAACCAGGGGTGCATTCACAGGTGATTTCAAGGAAGCCATTAGAGAAAACCCTAAGCTTGCCAACAGCATCACCATATCTATGACTGGTACACCCACACGTCACCTCTACATAGTCCCCTCCTCTCTTGACCCCACTAATCTCACTCAGTTCCTCCTCGCTAAACATCATCATCATCAACCCACTTTCTCACTCTATCCCATGCGCTAGTTACCCCACCCGCTAGAACAACAACACAGACAGACAGCACACAAACTTCTCTCTGTATCAAATCAAAAGAGAGAGAACCCTGAAACCCAAAACCAAAGAAGAAGAAGAAATCAAGGGAAAGGGGTAATGTCGAGAAGCGATGGCGTGGTTTTGGAGTATAAGAGGGAAAACCCAGAAGAGGCACGCATCTCCAAGGGGGGGGGGGGTTAAAGCGAGAGATCTGGTGGAGTGAGAGAGAGAGGGTTTTGGTTTTATAGAGAGAGGGAGAGAGGGTTGGTTTGAGTTGGATGTGTGAATGAGCTGGCCGTGCCAAGCAAGTGTCGCGAGGGTGAGGCGTGGGAAGATATAGCCAACGGGCAGAGAGAGAAAGAAGACAATTCAAAAAGCTAAGTGTGCTATTTTGCATGACATGACACGAGACAGATAGATTGGGAAATTTGGCTAATTGGGTATTTTTCAAACCTAATTTCAATTTGTAGATTAGGTTGAAAGCACCGATTTTTTTTTTTTTAAGAAAAAAATTCACTAAATTGTATGCCTTTTAATGTCTATAATTTACCTTTTATTAATAAAATTATATGATATTCCAAAAAAGCTTTGATTTTTTTTAAGCTTTTTCAATAAATTTTATGACTTTAATATAAATAACTTACCTTTTATTAATAAAGTTGTGAGATTTTTGTTAAAAATAATAATAATAATAATAATAAAGTCTAATAGATAAAGACTCTACCTTTGAAGAAGAGAGAGATGAATCAAATTGATTTTATTGGTAGTAAGTTAGGATTTAGTGGACTTTCAATTTGTTGAAATTCTTAAGTGATTTTGTGGGTAATAATTTTTTTTTATTTTAGGTTAAAAATCACTACTTATAATCATGATTAATTATTGTGTAATTTGAAAATAATTTCTAAATTATTTTTCAAATTATTAATTATTTACTATATAAAACAATTCACTTTTTGCAATAAATGGAAGACAACCAACATCACTATTTTTTTTTTTTTAACATATAATTATTTACTTTTAATAATTACACGATTATTAAGTTTTGTTCCATTAAATACTAATTATAAACCAATTAATTTAAGACTATAACAACACTTTTTACAAACTAATTTAATCAGTCATAAAATATATTCAATTAAAGTAATATCACGATCATAAAATTTTTGAATTTATATATAAAATATATTTTTAAAAAAATAAGATGAATATTAAAAAAACAAAAAAAACAATGTCATAAATAAACCAAAATAAATTTTAAAATAACAATTATTTGTACCTTGTAATGTTTACAAGTTGTACTTATAAATTTTTTTATACTTAGATACTACATGGTTGTACTTTATTATAATTATAACTTAATTATTACGTTTAATTTTGAGAAATAATATTAATTTAACAAATAAAATATAAAATATAATGTATAGATATGGTTAATGGGAAAATTTCAATCATGGGAAGTAGTACTAAAGAATCAAGTTTTACAGAAATAAGAGCCAAAGTGCATTAGACATTAATCCCATAATTAATTTCAATAAATTATTATTTAAACCACCCCAACTTGTTTTATTATTAATTACCCAGTTTCGGTAAGTGGGTAAATTTTATTTATTTAATTAAATTTGGCTGCATAGACGACAGTTGTTTTGCAAATAAAGAAGATCTTGTTTTACTGTTTTAACTACTGACAGTAAAAAAAAAAAAGGGGGTGTAAAGTGTTTGACAGGACTATATATATATATGTATATATATACATATATATATATATATGTGTATATGTATGATGAAGTTGTATGGAGTGAGTGAGACATATGGGATCCTAATGCTGATTCAGCTACCAGGCAGTTTTTGGTGACATTCTGACACTCCTAATCTCATTAGTCAATTACATAATTTTACATAATTCACGCCTTTTGTTCTTCTCTTTATTTTGTGGAAAATCACCAAATTCTTCTAATGATTTTGAACTTTTTTAACAATAATAATAAAATACATATAGAATTATATATATATATATAATTAAAATAATAATACTAACAACTTGAAAATAATGATTAAAATAATAATAATAATAATTGAGATAATATTGATAATTATATTATTACGATAATAATAATAATAGTAATAATTGTAACATGTATATTATAATAAAAATGTATATATAAGCATTGTATTAATAATAGAATGATAATAATAATAATTGAGATTGCGAGTATTGTAACTATAACGAGTATTATAAATTTTCTTTTAAAATATTATTTAATTTGACAATATTTATTCATATCTCATAATATTACTTTTATAATATATAAAATAAGTAATAATTTATCTATCGTATTAAAAAATTTTATTATAATATTTTATAAAATGATAAATTATATATTACTAAGTAAAGTTTAAACTAATGATTTTTAAATAAAAATATAATAATTTTTTTATATATTTTGTATTTATTAAATTTAAAATTTATTTTATAAATAATATAAAATACGATTATAAATTATAGTTATTTTTATCCAGTCCAATAATGAACTAAATCTAGACAATATCAAATCATTATTAAAAAAAAAAAGTTATGAATATTTTTGTTTCAAGGATTTCTAATTTTTAATTTGAATATTTTATTTATTATAAAATTATATTTATATATATATAAATATACAGTTTTCATAAATAAAAAATAAGATAAAAATAAATATTAAAAATTACGTGTGAATATAAAATTCATAAAAATTTACGTTCTAACAGCTCATACCACTTTGCTTGTAGTAGGAAAAGTAAATTACATTGGATGCGTTGCATATTACCCCTACTACAAAAATAAGTATATATACATTGTATACTTTTATCTTATAGAAATATATATATATATATATATATATTGAATTGGTGATGTACATTCATGTATTAATTATAATACTGTATAAATGTTTTTAAATGATAATATATATATATATAGTTTGAATTAAATTTATAATTTTTTATAAAAATAAATGCATTAAATATTTAATTATATTGTAATTTTCTTTACATAATTTATGAAACGGATGCATAAAATTCATTTTAAGAAAAAGCGTGTGGATTATACTTTATTTATCATATTTCTTTAAGTCATTTTTTAATGCAATTATTAAATAAAATTAATGTATTGCACTTTAATTATTTTATACGTTTCTATATATTAAAGGTGTGTCATTCGAGTATTAGTTTGACATTATATATTTTTTTATAATTAAAAACTATTTTAATATAATTTTTTTTTGTATTTTATATTAATGAAAATGGTGATATACAATCTAATGCCCCCGTAACTTAAAAATAAAATAAAATCATAAATTGAATGTAGAAACAGAATAATTGGGTTAGAGTTCACATTTTTTACCAAATAATTTAAAATACCCATTAGGGTTACGAGAATGTCCATTCTAAAAGAACAAATGAAAATAAAAAAAATAAATAAAAAATAAACAATTTAGCATCTTATGATGACCTTCACTAACTTTTGAAGGAGTACAGGTAGTAAATTATTCACAACCTCTTTATTGATGGGGATCTGGATATTGATCCTCTTGATCTGAAATAGTTTATGAATGGGTGAGCTACACTAACCTAGTAATAATATTACATTACTCACCGATACAGAAAACTGAAGGTTGGTAAAAATTATAAAAATAATCAATAGAACTCTTAATTTAAGTAAATTTATTTATAATAAGTAAAACCATTTATTGCATACTTACTGTTGCGAGATTTTCAAAATCGATCTACAGAGACAATAATTCAAATAGCATTCCATTTTCAAGTAAGCAAAAATAACAACATTCATTTTTTATTTGCTTATTGGTATTCATAGGGGTCTATAAGGATATCTCACTACGCGTGAACTATTATTCAATATTGTCAACTAACCAGCCGTCTCCACATCCCGTCTGGTATGAGCGCCAAGAATGTCATCTCTCAATACCATGTCCAGTATGGGTATGAAACAAGCCGTCCCCATACCCCGTCCGGTATGAGCGCCAAAAATATCAATCATCGATACCCGATCTGGTATGAAGCGACGTTTACGGTAGGGTTTCCTATGTACCCGGTCCGTCTACTATCTCCCAAGATATCCAATAAATCTACTATTCATTCATTCACTTAACCAATTAATTTTTCGTTTACATTTAATTTTCAGTTTCACGGTTTAACCGTAAATCAACGCAAGACAAATAATACATGCATTAATAAAACACAACTGAATCATTTTACCAATTACAGTATGTTATCGTGCATTTAAAGCTGTAAAATCAAACAATCGGTTAAACATGACAAATAATAATATGTAACTGATTCTGTCTCCATTAGTAACATGTAATTAATTCTCAAAATTTTATAAATTACGTAAAATGCCGTACTATTGATAATTAAACTTCAATTCCATAACAGGGAATAAGGTAAGAGATTCTAAGCTGAATCGGTGTCTGAAATATCGAACTTTCAGCTATGCCTACTAACAGTCCCTAGGTTTTCTGAATTTTTCTGTGGAGGTTAAAATACGTTTTATATACCTAAAAATACAACAAAAAAAAACTCAAAATCGCTGTTAAAAATTTTTTCCGGCCAAATTTTAAAATTCCAGCACGGCAGCACCGCAGTTCGTGGTGGTGATTTGCCTCAGACTGGCCATTTTCGGCCAGTTTTATACCCATCCCTACGAGAAAACATGTTAGCGGGCTTTGGTTGGCAAAAAAAAGTCAAAAAAATAAAAACTTACTAGCGGCAAAATTTTCCGGTGCGGCGACTCCGCCGATTCACCTTCGTGGTTGAGCGTTTTTCTTCAGTCAACCTGTAGAAAACAGAGTGGTAAACACAATTGTAACACCCCATTTTTTTTTTCTTCCTCCTAATGGCATAAGATAAAACACTCCTACGACTCGACATGCAAATCCCATGTCATTCCAATTATGCATAAGAGAAACTTGTCCACAGTTCATTATTCCAAATCAATTGTACATACAATTCCACCTCTACATCACATGGCAACACATTATCATATATTTCCAGAAATTCAATACCCATACTAAGACACCATTTTTCAAATTACTTTATACCACAAATAAAACTTATGCTCTATGGCACTACAGACTGGGCTCCGTTACCAGCGGCTAGGATCCCGGCTCCGTTCCTACTCCATCTGTAAATGATGAGAAGTGAGTTCACATAACTCAATACGATAAAAATCAAGTTGTACGTGTAGTATGCAGTGACAAGAAATTTAGAAATGTCTAAATACAGTTATCCTACCCAACCCAAAACAAATTATAACACTCCCCTACAACTAGCCATCAAGATCCTACCCCAAAGGAACAATTCGGGCAATCAATAGCACACACACAACAACAATCTATTAGCTCACGTCACCAACCTCGGCGACTCATACTCTCTCCTCCACTGCTCGACCTCATGAGGCCACGCACACACACAAGTACCTTCATTT
>NW_019014658.1:932048-942351 GCF_000150535.2 Carica papaya | reverse complement strand
CGCGCCTCCACCCACGCACACACCTCTTTCTGTCATCTCAGGTTCCTTCCCCCCCCCCCCCGCACTCACTAGGTTTCTCACTCACTCTTCCTCCCGTTGGTCCTCCCTTTATGCTACTCGCACAACCTCCATTTTCCCCCATAGTTCCCCGTACGCCCCAAACATTGCCCTACTTTTGCTTCCCCCGGCCTCCTCCGCGAACGTGCGGAATAATCCCACACTCTACCACCTACCTCCACCTCTCAGCTCCATCACACCAACTATGGACTCCGCAACATGCAAAAAAAATCACAACTCACACCACACCAAAGCAACTGAAATTTTCACCGTACCTCCCGTTTTCATCTTCCTTCCTTCTGCCGGTATCGTCGTCCGTCCACAGCCTCCTTCCCTCTCCCTTCTCGCTCCTCTCTGCTCCGACTCTTTTCCCTCTCCTTCTGGAACTTTCCTTCCCTTCTTCTTCTCCTCCTTCCCGCTCTCTTCTTTTTCTCCTTTTCTCTTTTTTTTTTCCTTCCCTCTTCTCCCTTTCCCGACCTCTCTTTATACCCTACCAGCTTACTCAAAACGATGTCGTTTTCCTCCATCCCAAAACGACGTCGTTTTTTCCCCTTTCAAAACGACATCATTTTTTCTCCTTTCAAAACGACATCGTTTTTTTCCTCTTTAAAACGACGTCGTTTCCTACCTATATATATATATATATTTTTTTTGTTTATAGTCATTACAACAATGATGAAAAAATCACACGAAACAAAAAAAAAAAGGCTAATTGGAGGTGATTTCAGGTTTTGCCTGCGGCAGTGCCGCCGCGCTTTGTCTGCGGTATTTCGAGCGGATAAGAGAATTTTTATCTTTTTTGGCGGTCGGAGGTGGCTCCGACGCGGCGGGGGACGACAGTCAGCTCCCTTCTCTAACAACTGGTTCTTTTTCTTCGGCGGAGGGCTAGCGGTTAGGGTTTGTGTTCGATGTGATGTGAGATAGTTATACCTGTCTTCCTTAAATCTAGGTTGTTCAACGTGTTTGATCTTAACCATGCGATCGTGTTTAAAAAAAAATAAATCTAGACTATTTATCGTGATTTGATCTTGACTGTACGATCGCGTTTAAAGAAAAAACAAATTTGAACCGTTCATCACGATCGTCTGATCGCACCTGAGGAGAGAACGGATCTGGACCGTCCACATAAGCGGGAACGCATCTTCGTCCGATCGCGGACAAATGAATTTCTAATGTGGCCTCTCGCGTGGCACCGAGTCAGCATGCCTTGCCGCACGACGCGCTCTAGTTCGTCAGGGCTACTGACTGAGCAGTCCTACATTATGCAAATTTTCTTAATTATTTTTTGATCCACAGTTTTCGATTTTTCTTTCAAAAATATTCTCTGAACTCAAATTTTCACCCTTTTTTTAAAAATTATTTTCAATTTCATCATCCATTTTTTCTTAATTTTACATTAAATAAAAATTTATAAATTAAAAAATTATATTTATATATATATATTTTTCAATTTTAACTATGGGTCTCTATCATAATATTAATTTTTAGTTCAGCGCCATCTGTGATACACACCCTGTCCTGAAACCTGAGCAATCCATTGGCAGAGACTCAAAATTCTAGATTTACCTCTTGTTCAGTATCATTCCTGAGAGCTGTTAGGGTAGAATCAGTCAATTGGGCTTCTTTTATTCTCTGAATTAGTTTAAGTTGGACAGTTAGATGGGCCAGACTTGTAACCATCTTCAAGTTCTGAAGTTGTATATGTTGTGCAGCCTCTATTACCCTGCATTTAAAAACTATTAAGTAAACCAACATACCTATACTTTTTCTATTGAGCGCGTCAGCTACCACATTGCTCTTACCCTGGTGATACAAAATCTTACAATTGTAGTCTTTGAGGAGTTCTATCCAATACTTCTGACGTATATTAAGATCATTCTAAGTGAATATGCTTCAAGCTCTTATGGTCTATATAAATCTCAAAAGTCTCCTCATACAAGTAGTAACGCTAGGTCTTTAAGGCGTAGATAACGACAGTAAGTTCTAAGTCGTGGGTGGGGTAATTATTTTCATGACTTTTCAACTGTCTGGACTCATAGTCTATGACATTTTCATACTGTATCATAACACAACCCAACCCTAGGTAGAAAGCATCACTCGGTATAGCCAAAACTGGTGCGGTAGTCAATCGCTTCTTGAGTTCTGTAAAGCTCCTTTTGCAATCCTCATTGCACCCAAACTTAACATTCTTCTTTGTAAGCCAGGTCAAATGAGCGGCTAGACTAGAAAACTCTTCCACAAACCTGCGGTAATAATCTGTTATTCCCAAAAAGCTACGAATCTCCTTAACTGCAGTCAATTTCTCCCAACTGAGTACACCGTTCATCGTGTTTAATCGCGCATGTCCGATCGTGCCTGAGGAGGAAACGGATCCGGACTGCTCGAACATGCGAGAATGCTTCCGGGTCGTTTGATCGCGGGGCACACGGATCGATAGTGTGGCCTCCTACGTGGCACTGAGTCAACGTGTCTTGCCATGCAGCGCGCTCCGGTTTGTCGAGGCTACTGATTGGGCGATCCTACATAGTGCAATTTTTTTAATTACGTTTTAACCCTGAATTTCTGATTTTTCTTTTAAAAACACTCTCCGACCCCAAATTTTCACCAATTTTTTCCAAAATTATTTTTAATTTCATTTTCAACCTATTTTTTTTCCTAATTTCACATTAAATAAAAATTTATTAATTTTAAAATTATATTTTTATACATTTGTTAAATTTTAAAATTAATATAATATCGGGCCAAATTCTGGGCTCGGGTATTACACCACGCGCGGGGAATCAATTCTGGATCGTCCGATCGCGGGGCACACGGATCACCAGCATGGCCTCCCGCGTGTCACCGATATCAGCGTGCCTTGCCACGCGGCGCACTCCGGTTCGTCGAGGCTGTTGCCCTACGTGACCGAACTTTTTTTATTTGTACTTTGACCATTGTGTTTCTAATTTTTCTTTAAAAAACACTCGCACAACCCAAATTTTCACATATTTTTCTCAAAATTATTTTCAATCTCGTTCCTAATTCATTTTTTTTTTCAAAATTTCACATAAATAAAAATAAAATAAATTAATTAATTATTTTAAATTAATAATTAAAAAATATAAAATTTATTTCGAATCATTTTTCGAGTCCGGATATTACATTAACTCGGTTATTTTATTATATTAATATAAATGTAATTATAGTATTAATATGATATATTTTATTTATTTATATAAATGTAAAATAATATTTATAATAATAATATATATTTATTTACATATAGTAGGTCATATTCAAATAATTTTAAAGGTCAACCTAAATTAATTATAACCCATTCCTGTTTTTTTCATCAATCCAGACCTCTATTTAATATATATATATATATATATATATATATATATATTGTTCAGAATGACCACTTTAAATGGATTTGTATATGAAAAGTCATTTATTGATAGACAATTGTTAGAGTTAATTACTAAAGTAGGAGTACCTTTTTACCTTTTGATAAAGAAGGAATAATTAGAGCCTTTATGGCAATAATTAATTAATTACTTATCATTTAAAAATTTAAACTCTTCTATATAAATTTTCTTAGAATTTGCATGTGTGGGAAGGGAATTCCTTATTTGGGTTTCTAAAGGTTATTATATTAATTCTTAGTCGATTAAATAATTTTGTACATAAAAAAATAATAAATCATATTTTTAACTGTTTGTGATTACTATAATTAAAAATTTTAATTATTTAAATAAATTTAATACATGTATTATACACCAAACTCATTATAATTAAATCGAGAGTGATTTATTTTAATCTTAAAAATCTTTATATATTCGTTGTTAATTATAATTTTCTATTTAAATAATCTAAATGTTTGTTTTTTTTTTTAAATATTTTGTAAAGACTCGGAACCTTAAAGGAAATAAATTTATAATTTAAATGCGAAAACGATTAATAGAATTAAGGTTTATATTTTTTACACAATAATTTAGAATATTCAATAGGGTTACGAAAATGTTCTTACTAAAAGACAAAATGGTAATTAAAGAAATAAAAAAAAAAGCAAATAAATAAGTCTCATAGGACAACATTCACTAGCACTTGAAGAGAGTTCGGATGGTGAACTACTCATAACTCTCTTGCTAATCGCGATATGGATCTTGATATGAAATAGTTAATAAAATGGTAAGTTACACTATCCCAGTAAAAATATTACACTGATCATAAATACGAAAAATTGAAGATTGGTAAAAATCATAAAATAACTAATAGAACCCTTAATTTGAGTAAATTCATTCAATATAAAGAAAATCGTTTATTCCGTACTTACCGTAACAAATTTTTCAAAAACAACTTATGAAGACCCATATTCATACAACTTTTTATTTTCATGTATAAGAAAACAAGAAATAATAACTTTCCTTTATTATCTACTTACTGGTACTCCTGGAGTCCATAAGGATATCATAATACTCGTGAACCCAATATCTAATTCAAACAATTAACTGGTCGTCCCCATACCCTGTCCGGTAATTGGCACTAAACATTCCATCGTTTCGATATCCCGTCTGGTATGAGGGTATACCATATCTCCTAAACATTTTCAATAAGGGACTTCCCAACCTCTTTCGACTGATGTAACGTTCACAGTAAGGTTTCCTATGTACCAGGCCCGTCTACCATTTTCCTGAATACCCAGTAAATCTTTCACATAAAGATTTCCATCAACAAAATAACCAACCACGCATATCAATATCTCATATTACATTTACAGATCAATTAAACTATATTCATGCTAACGGTATATAACCGAATAAACCAGATAAATTGATAAATACATAGAAAATATAATTTAAAAACATGCACCATATAATAACAAGCAAATAGAGCAGTACATAAAAATAAACAGAAAATCGGGACAATCATAAACTAACAAGTTTCAGTTCCACTAGTGACCTGTAATTATTTTTAGGATTCTGTATTTTTTTTTCCATAAAAATATGAAATTATACATTGTTGAACCTCAATTTATCGTAACGGAGAATAGGGTGAGGGATTCTTATCCGAATCGGTATTTCGAGACATTGCACTATATACTACGCCTCTCAATGGGTACTGTATTTCCTGAATTTTTTATGTAAAAATTTAAAACACTCCTCACATATTTAAAAATATCTCAAAAATCCAAAATCGGTGTTCAAAACTCTTTTTGGCCAATTTTGAGATTCCGGCACGGCGGTGTCAGCGTGCTCCAGAGGTAGTTCGCCTCAGCCTGGCTAATTTTGATCAATTTTGCATGTATCTTTGTAAAAAAAATATGTTATATGGTCTTGGTTGGCCGAAAAATCACAAAAATCAAACCTACTGACCAGAGAGAGGGGGGGGGGCATCCGGGTACGGCAGCTCCGTCGATCCTCCTTTATGGCTGGAATTCTTTCTTCGGCTAATATACATAGAAAAGGACAGTAAACACAATGACAGTAAACACAATGACAGAAAAATCGCATGAAATGAAAAGTGGGAAGGGGTTCATCGGAGGGATTTTTGTATTTTGGCTGCAGCGGCTCCACCGAGTTTTGCTCGCAGTTTCGGCTCACCTGCCGTCTCTCTTGCTCAAATTTGGCAACAGGGATGCTCTGTAATAGCCCCGAAAATTCAAAAAAAATACATATAATAATCTGAGTGTGAAAATGAAATAAAAGATTAAGATTAACATCCCTTACACAATAACTTAAAAGTACTATACAACATCACGGAATAAGTTTTCTGAAAGAAATACGAGAAATGAGAAAAATAAAAGAAACTATAAAGCATATAACATCTACTCGCAACCTTCTTAAGGATCAGGTTCGAGAACTAAGTCCTCATGATCTGAAATGGTTAAATAAGGAATAAGCTACACTAGCTCAGTAAGGACCCCTCACTCTATTTCCTATAGAATTGAAGTTTGAATAAATGATAATACTTTATTTTGAACAAATTAAAAAGATTTGTTACCATCAGGTGAAAATCAGGACAGAAGACATCCCCAAGACAGCTTTTCGGACCAGGTATGGACATTATGAGTTCTTAGTCATGCCGTTTGTGTAGCACCCGGAAAGGAGGAGGAAAAAAAAAAAAAAAAAAGGGGCCACGTCAGCAGCCACGTCAGCAGGCCCGGTCAGCAGTCCCGGCCAACCAGGGCCTGCCACGTGGCAAGATCGCGTCACTCCGAAAGGAGCCACGTTGGCGATCCGCGTGGGTGCGATCCGACGGCCCAGATCAATCACGCGATCGGACGGCCCAGATTCAAACGCACGGACGGCCCATATTCAATCAAAAACGAACGGCCCAGATTAAAACGAAATGAACGGCTGTGATCAAAAGGCAAGGGGTTATAAATAGAACCTCCACACCAGACCAAAAACCCTAGCCGCCAGCCGCTCGCCGGAGAAGACGAACCAGAGGCCGACCGCCGCCACTCGCCGCCGCACCGGGGAAATTTCCGACCGCCGATTGAGGTAAATTTCATACCCCCGACTCGTTTTTTCCCGCTGATTCCTCCTATGGCCAAATCGAGGCTGAAATCCCGGCCAAACGGCCGGAATACGCGGCCGAAGCCCAGCGGCGCCGCCGTGCCCCCTCTCGGTTTTTACCTCCGACGAGGCCCTTCCCGGCCTCCGTTCGATGCAATTTTTATATCACCGTGATCACCATTCTTTTCTCTACAGGTTGACCGGAGCCGAATCACCAAAACACGAACCTCGCCGGAGAGCCGCTGCACCCGAGAGCGCCGCCGCCGGTAAGCTCCGTTTTTCCGTGATTTTTTGGCCCCCCGAGGGCCCTAGGGTTGTTTTCTGACAAGGACCAATGCGAGTGTGGCCGAATTCGGCCGAAAACGGCCGAAAACAGTCAACCCGAGGCGACTCGCCGCCGCCAGCGGCGGCGCCGTCGCCGGAGCACGGCGGAGCCGCTGTGCCGGAGTTGCGATTTGGTCCGAAAGGGGCCCTGGGCCTAATTTGGATTTTTTTTGGAACACGTGCAGGTACTGTTAGTGTGTTTCAGTTCCCCGGGAAAAATTCAGGGAAAATTAGGGACGGCCTGTAGGCGCACTGTGAATCGTATTCGGATCCCGAAAACAAGTAAGGACCCCTCACCCTATTTCCTATCACGGTATTAAAGTTCAAAATGATAAAACGGTATTTCTTGAATTAACGCATGTGTGAAATTGCTTAAGGTAGCTAATGGAGCCCGAGTCTAGTGTGATTGGTGGTTTACTGTTATTTGGCCTGTTTACAGCTTTAAATGCAAAATGAGGTTTGATGTGTTTATTTTACAGATTTGTGTGCATTTACTACGTTTTTATTAATCATGGGTTGAATGACTGAAAAACCGATACTGTATGTTGTCTGTTTGGCATGAACTACTGTTTGCTTGTTTGTATGTGAATTGATGATGCTTATTGAGGAAAAGGAAAATGAAAGATTGTGTAGACTGATAATTGTATGATGGGGTTAGCCTGACTAGATATCCTGGGAGATGGTGGACGGACCGGGTCCGTAGGGAACCCTACCGGGATTGTGGTCTCACATGCCGGACGGGGTATGGAGATCTTATGGTTTTGGCGCCCATACCGGACGGGGTATGGGGACGGCCCGTTTCACCCTCATACCGGACGGGGTATTGAGGTTCATGGTTTTGGCGCCCATACCGGACGGGGTATGGGGACGGCCCTGGAAACTGATTATGAATGTTAAAGATTAACGGGTAGCGAAACCCCTATGGACCCCCACGGATACTAGTAGGCTGGTAAATGAGAAAAGAGATATGTTGTACAATGATTGAATTACAAGAGGCGTGATAAGTGTTATGTTTTACAGCTTAGATTATTCAATGATTATGATGATGTTATTGTTTTTCTCATATTATTTTCATAAATTCCACCAAGGTAAGTGGATGGTAAAGGTTTTCATGTTAATAAACGAGTTTGTTGTAAATTATGCTCCATTGGTCTTTTTGTGGTTTTCTACCCACATTTATCTCCGTGACGGTGAGATATCGTGATGTTCTTACTGGGCTAGTGTAGCTCACTCCTTAATTAACCATTCCAGATCAGGAAGACATGGTTCCCGAGCCCGTTCCGCAGGAGGACGACGAAGGGGATGCCTAGAGACTCTGTAGTCATACGCATAGTTTATTTTCGAGTTTTCTTTCTTAGTTAGTTTAACCTTTTATATTTTAAGTACGTTTTTTTTGGTTTTTCGTGTAAGGGATGTTAACTGAAATTTTGATCTCGCTTCCGCATTCGATATATTTAAATACTCATTTCTTTTTTTAATATTTCCGGGGCTGTTACAGTTTGGGCTAACCAATGCTCCAGGCATCTTCATGGATCTGATGAATAGGGTCTTCAGACAATTCTTAGATCAATTTGTTATCATGTTCATCGATAACATCCTGGTTTATTTAAAAAGCAGAGAGGAACATGCTCACCATCTAGCTCAGGTTTTGCAGGTTTTCAAAAGAAAGAAGTTGTATGCAAAGTTGAGTAAGTGTGGATTTTGGCTTGAGTAGACCATCTTTCTGGGACACATCATATCTAAGGATGGAGTATCAGTGAACCCTGAAAATGTTGAAGCGGTGCTCGACTGGGAGAAATTGACATCAGTTAAAGAGATCTGTATCTTCCTAGGAATGACAGGCTATTACCGCAGGTTTGTTGAGGAATTTCTAGTTTAGCTGCTCTCTTGACCCAACTCACAAAGAAGAATGCCAAATTCGAGTGGAATGAAGACTGTGAAATAAGTTTTTCAGAACTAAATAAGTGGCCGACTATGTGTCTAAGTGCTTGGTATGTCAGCAGGTTAAAGTAGAGCATCAACGCCCAGACGGGTTACTTCAGCCATTACCGATCCTATAATGGAAGTGGGAACATATCACTATGGACTTCGTGACAGGGTTACCTAAGGCACGCTCAGGACATGATGCCATCTGGGTAATTGTTGACCGACTTACCAAGTCTTCCCACTTCTTAGCCATCAGGATGACTGATCCCTTGGACAAGTTGACAAGAATGTATATCCAGAAAATAGTCAGATTACATGGAGTCTCAGTGATAGTTGTGTCCAACAGGGACCCCAGGTTCACTTCTCAATTTTGGAGTAGCTTTCAGCAAGCCATGGGAACGAAGTTGTCCCTCAGTACTGCCTTCCACTCTCAGACTGATAGACAATCAGAAAGGAGAATTCGTACACTTGAGGACATGCTCCGAGCTTGTGTCATTGACTTTGGGGGCCATTGGGACGACCATCTGCCCCTGATAGAGTTCGCCTACAACAACAGCTACCAAGTGAGTATTGGCATGGATCCGTATGAGATGTTATATGGGCGCCCATGCAGATCGCCGATTTGTTAGGAAGAAGTGGGCAATAGAAAATTAGTCGGCCCGGAGCTGGTAGAGGAGACTACATCCAAAATAGTTAAGATCATGAAGAACATTCAGACGGCTCAGAGCATCAAGAAGAGTTATGCGGAAACCCGGATGAGAGATTTAGTATTTGAAAAAGGCGACCGAGTGTTCCTTAAGATCACTCCTTTCAATGGAATTAGTAGGTTCGGCATGAGGGAAAAACTGAACCCCCGATTTATTGGACCATTTGAAGTCTTAGTCATAATTGGTACCGCTGCCTACAGACTAGCACTGGCTTCAGAACTTTCCAAGTTCCACAATGTATTTTATGTGTCCATGCTACGCAAGTAAAACCTGGACCCTTCTCATATCTTGGTCCACGAACCTCTCCCACTCCAGGAGGATTTATCCTACGAGGAAGTACCACTTGGCATTACGGATCGAAAAAGCAGATTACTCCGCAACCGAAAAATATCATTTGTAAAGGTCGTATGACAGAATCACACCCCAAGGAAGGCTATATGGGAGCTAGAATCAGACTTTAGAGCACAGTACCCCCAGTTGTTCGATCGAGAGTAAGAGGCAAATTTGAGGGACCAAATTTTTTTTAAGGAGGGAGAGTTGTAACACCCAATTATTTTTGTCATTTTTATTTTATTTTATTTTTATTATTTATATATAGATATAAATATGTATTAATTGAATTTAACTTAATTTGATTTATTTTAATTTGATTAAATGAAAATAATAGTAATAATAATAATAAAAAAGGTGAAAAAAATAATTGAGGATTTAATTGAAAATAATTTTGGGAAAAATTGGTGAAAATTTGGGTTCTGGAGGTATTTTTGAAAAAAAAATAAAAAAACGGAG
>NW_019014658.1:906843-922486 GCF_000150535.2 Carica papaya | reverse complement strand
TTTTTAAAATGTGTGTCTATATGGTCCATAACTCTCAGAAGTATTATATACACTTTCTGAGGGAAGAAGCAACTTTACCTTTTATTTTTCGTTGGTGGTAACTATGGTTGGCTTCTGCAGAAGGAAGCTTTTACAGTCTTAGAAAATAAATGTACGGAATTTGGATACTGAAACCTGTTGTTACCTTACCCTTTGGTTATGGATGTTCCATCATGATCTATTAATGGGTTTCTGCATGAACTGTGTTCATGCAGTTCATTTGGGATTTGAGAATTTGATGCAGAACAGCAGAATCCTAGAATGGACTTATACAAATTGTTTTAGATATTTATGTAGTTAATATTTGTAAAGCATAAAGGGTATCTGGCTTACATGGGAATTATAAAGATGCTTTCATTATTGTTTTAAGGACTCTAGTTCTTATTTTGTCAGAAGCCATATGTGGTAAAGTCACTAAGAATACTTAGATATGAAATTATTATGTGCGAAATAGGAAGGGTAATAACATTCCTACAATCTACTAAGACTTCCCAAAACTCTGCTTTTTAAGTTGGCAAATTATTTCCAGATTCGTAAACAGTACTGAGACATAACTATGCTGAAATAACCCTGGACAGGTAATATGACACAATTTAAATCTCTGACCTTTTTATCGGTCAGTCCTTTTTCACTTAGATTTTTGGAGAAAAGTTTACAAAATAAGAATTTTTATGTGTAAATCCCACATTTCTCTATGCCATGCAAGATTGGCTTTTTACACTTCTCTTCAAGACTGCTTGCAAAACGTAATGCTCTATTTTCTGATTCTGCAGATTTTTTATATGCATTGTCAAATGTGTCGAGAAATTTTAACTTCATTGAACATTCTCAGATCACAGGGTGGAAACTGTAAGCAAAACAAATAAAACGCAAACTTATCACCTTATATGATTCCCTCCTTTGTGCTTGACATGTGAATGCTGATGGCATCTGATATTTACTTACCATTTTGCAGAAACCAGAGGGCAAAACCAATCATTATTGACCCTGGACTATACTTATCGAAGAAATCTGACATTGCTGTTACTACTCAGCGAAGATCACTTCCGACATCTTTCAAGTTGTTTACAGGTTAGTACGCTATCCATGGTTTTTTTTTTTTTTAATTTAGCATGCTTATCTTCATTCTGTGCATTTTTCTTGCATTTTATCAATGTCATTCATGTTTTCTTGCATTCAGGTTCAGCATGGATAATGCTGACACGATCCTTTCTTGAGTATTGTATATGGGGATGGGATAACCTCCCGCGTACTATCCTAATGTATTATGCGAACTTCATTTCCTCTCCAGAAGGTTATTTTCACACTGTTATTTGCAACAATGAGGTATTCCGAAGCACTGCAGTGAGCCACGATCTTCATTACATTGCTTGGGATAATCCTCCAAAGCAACACCCAATCTCTTTGTCAATGAAAGATTTTGACAAGATGGTGAAAAGCAAGGCTCCATTTGCTCGGAAATTCCGCAAGGATGACCCAGTATTGGACAAAATTGATAAAGAGCTTCTTGGCAGGACAGATGGGTTTGCACCTGGAGCGTGGTGCATTGGGAGCTCCGAAAACGGGGCGGATCCCTGCTCCATTCGCGGCGATGATTCAGTGTTTAGACCAGGTCCTGGCGCTGAGAGATTGAGAGATCTGTTTCAGACGCTGTTATCCAAAGATGTTCTGAAAAGGCAATGTTCATGATGAAGTTAAAGAGTTGGGTAATATCGTCTACAATTGTATATTGGTATATCCATAGATCATTCACTTACTATAATGTTGCAGAAAATCTGGTCTGGTGTAGATAATGGGGACCAAACATTTATAAACATTGGAGAGAAGATGGATTTTATTTTTCCTTTTCACAGGTCACAGAGAGAGATGATGTATGAACAACATTCGTTTCTTTTTAAGGTCTTATCCAATTCAATGCATACCTATGGTGAATTCCGCGTGTATGTGCGTGTGGGTGTATATATATATATATATATATATATATATATTTATTTATTTATATATACGTGGGGGTGTGCATGCGTAGTCCGAAAAAGAATGCGCACGTTATGAAGAAGAAAACATGGCACGGACCTAATTATTAATTAATTTATTGGTCCTGGCCCGAGCCTGGGGCCTACACACGGACATGATCTGGGCCTAGAAACGGGTCTGAGCCTGGGCCTGGATCTCGGCCTGCGCCTAGGCCTGAGTATGGGCCTGTTTCTGGACCGGGTCTTGTGATGTTCCTGTTATTCTGAGCCTGGATCTGGGCCTGGGTCTTTGTCTGGGCTTCGGTCTGGGGCGGGTATGGATCTGGGCCTGGTGCATGAATCCGCATGGGCCTGGATCTGGACCTGGGCTTGTATCTGATATTGGGCCTGGGTCGTTGTCTGGGCTGGCTATTGGTTCTGGGCCTGTACATGGATCTGAGCCTGGGTCCGGCTCTCGGCCTGGACCTGGCTCCGGACATGGACCTGGATCTTTATTTGGGTCTCGGTCTGGGCCAGTGTCTGGGTATGGCCTATGTCGTCCCGGTCCAGGGCTGAGGCTGGGTCTAGGTTGGGCCTTGTTCTCAGTCTGGGCTTGAGCCTTAGTCGGGCCTTCATATGGGCTTTCCATTTGTGCCTGGGCATGAGACCTGGGCCTAAACATGGGGCCTAGGCCTGAGTCTGGGCCGCAGCCTGTGACTGGCCTCGCGTTGGCCTGGGCCTCTGCCTGAGCCTGGGCGTTTATAGTATACGTTCTGTTTTTTAGTATCGGGGCCATTCGACTATGGTGGGAAAGTTGTTTGATTAATTTGAAGAAGAAAGAGGGGCGTTTTGGTAAAAACAAGATACTGAAACTCGAAAAAGACTGGACAAAGAAGATAAAAGAAATAAAGAAGCAGCCAAGACCCCAGAATTCACGCCTGGAAATACTTCCCCACTTCTCAATTAACTCCCCTCTCTCTCTCTCTCTCTATATATATATATATATATATCTATGTATATCTATATATATATCATATTTATGTCCATCAATTGCCTCTGTTCACATCACAAGCGACAGCAGAACCCTCTTAAAACTCGAAGAAAGAGAGAGATGAGAGAGATCAGTTGGTGGTAGTCGCCATTTTTGTTCTGTTAATGTTAACTTTCTTCTCTGTGAAAGTGGGGGAAAGAGAGATCAGAGAGGAATAGTTGCCATTTTTGTTTTCTTGGTTTCCTGTTCGAGTTTGTTGTGAGTTGAGACATCATGGGTGGCGGGGGATGTTATAGTAAAGGTGGAAGCAATGTGATTAATTACAGAGGAGGAGGAGGAGGAAGAAGGTGGTGGTGTTCGTGGTGGTTGATATTGATGTTGGCATTTGTGGCGGCGTTGGCTGGGGTAATGGCCGTTCACAGACTAAGAGAGAGACGCATCTTCAACCTTCTCCTTCAACAGAAGAACACTCATCTTCTCTCCCTTCAGCTTCTCTTACAGGTCCTCTCTCTCTCTCTCTCTCTCTCTCTCTCTTCACTATTCTGTCAATGCATGCAGCTTTCCACGTGTCAGTGTACCAGCATGACTCGTCTAATTACCATGCAACTTTTATACTATACTTCCTCTTTGCCTCTTCTGTTCATTTAATTCATCAGCAACTGTTTGCTCAATAGTTTTTCATGAATTATCTTTTCATCCGACCTAAAATCAGATATATGAATTCATTTCATAATATGTTTATGTTAGCACATGTTCTGAAATGGGATGACATTTATTTGCTATGAATTTACATTTTCATGACCCAAATTTTTGTCAGAATTGAGTATATTTTGGGAATTCTATTATGGGTACAGGTGAGATACAACGCAAGCCTTTGTATATGAAAAAACTTATTTAGTCAAAATGCAATGTTATTTGTTTAACTAATTAAAATTACAGAAGGAGAGAGAATACAGCACAGAAATGAAGGGGAGAGCTGAAGAGTTGAAAGCCAAGATATACGCCGTTAATGCCCAGAAGATGGAACTGGACAGAAGGCTATTAGAAATGCAGTCTACAATTGACTCCCTCAGAGATGAACAAAAGGTTATTTCCCATGCAATGAAGGAAAAACAGAAAGAGATTGAATTGCTAAGAGACAAAGACTCCTGGAAACATAATCCTCAACTCATGACCTTAACAGAGATCATCAAACAGAAAGAATCAGAAATCCAGGAACTGAAGCATCAAATTGAATATCCGGTTAGGATTTTCCCAGGAAACCTGACAACAAATGAGAGCATTGCGGAGGCAGTGAAGGCAGAGGACGACTGGAAAAATGAAGATCAGAAAGCAGGTAATGTAAGAAATTTGACAACTGCAGAGGAAGGGAATGAAAACAGGACTGGCATTCATGCCAATCGCGTTTCTCCCGCAAATGCTGCTAAAAATGCTACTGAGGTAATCGTTGAGACCAATAACAATGTAATGAAAGCTAGAGATGAAGGAAATGAGGTGAAGCCAATGAATGGTCATCAAGTACAGAAGATTACCAGAGATAAGCGTTTAGGAAGCCTTGCGGATTCACAACAAGATCAGGGAACCTCCATGGATGTGAACTCTCGAGTCCCTACAGGGTTTAGTTTGAGCAGGCAAAATTTAAGCAAAGCCAAGGGGAGGAGATGGCGGATGCTAGCAAAAAGCGGGTTGATGTGGAAAGACGATGAAACTTCCATGAAATATGGAGCAAAGAGTGTGGGAAGCACAATTCCAGAAGACCCAGTGAATGGAATTTCAGAAGCTTATAGATATCATAGCAAGGACAAAGGGAATGAACTACAGAAAAACACAAGTGTTGAGGTTGGGATTGGTAACTTTACTAATGAAATTGGCCGGAGGAACATGAGTAACAGAGACATGAAGAGACAAGAAAGCAAAGATGAAGACGTGAAAGGTGTGGAGAGAAGGGAAATGTTTGTAGCGGAGACTGAAGATGAAGGAGAAGCAGGACAAGCAAACCTACTCAAGGAATCTATTCCAGAACTGGAAGAAGATAAAGAAGACACAGAAGAGGATGAGTTCTAGGGGTTTAAACTTACTATGTCCAACAGCTTTTTCTCTTGTCCGCTCTTTTTCCAGCTTTTTTAACTATATGCTCAAGGGTTTTCTTTTCTTGCCTACTTTCAAGTCCTACGGCTTACTGTAGATAGTTTCTTGTATGTGCTGGGTCATGTGTCTTGTGATGAGTAGAGATGTGCATGGTCCGACCACTAAAAATTTGCAACAATCTGCGTGTGAATGATTAAGATTACTGGACGTGGAAAGCAATTATGGTTTCTCATGCATTTTACATTCATGATTTAATTACCTTCAATTTATTATTATTACCGGATTGTCACAATAAGATGGGATAAGATCAAGCCACATTTATGCAGATTACATTATTAGCTTATAAATGCTTATGCATCAGAGGAGGGAAAAATATTGAACAGACTAGCAGATGAAACAGGGTGATTTCACTCCCAGAAAAATAAACTTTAGCCTTCGATACAGATACCTCTCCCGGAAACCATTAAAAGAGAGTGTAGCAGAGTATATGCTGCTGACAAAGAAATGGAAACCTCCAGTGATTAAAGATCCAACCAATGACATTATTACCAGGAACATTGTGAAATTAAAAACTCCAACCTCAGTGTGCAGCTTCCACCATTTTCTGTCAAAACAGAAGAAAACATCAGAGAAGAGCTATTATTCTACAGACAGAGAGGTGCAGCTTTGTTTTCATGATCTGGTGAAATAACAAATCCTCAATGAAATTCTGGTTGCTGAACATATTAAGGCACTTTTTTATATAGTTTACCTCTATAAAAATTTAACAATCCAGCACATAAGCTCCTTGTAAGATGCTTAAAGCGAGGATTGATGATCAGAAACAACTAAGTCCTACTGCATTTTGCGTAAACATTGTTTCAGGAATTAATTTTACGGAACAAGATACAGCTCGCCAGGCAAAAGAGGCATTTTTCACATTCTCCTACGCTCAAATTGCTGAAGAGCTATCATATTTATTGACACCTTAATCAATTTTTGTTCTTGATATATCAGGAGCAAGCTGTTCATTACTTTCCTGGTACAAGTTCTTTTCTTGATAAAAGAACTTTATTTTGGAGAAAGAGAAATATAAAAACAGAGAGGATACAATATCATGTAACCGTCAAAAAAAAAAAAAAACAAGAAATGTAAAAAGAAAGTAGAAGCCTTTATTGTTTGGTTCAATTCTCATTCAATTACTAGTCAATTCCCCTTCCAAAATTCTTCTATAATTCTATATATAATAAAAACAGGAATTCATTGTCTTTTAACTTATTACTTCCTCATTTTAAATCTTTTAATGCTGAGAATTTAATCCCCACCTCGCAAGCTATAAATTGAATTCCAAAAAAAATCAAGTTGGGTTGATGTTAACTCATATTTTGGGTGGTAGTAACTCACGTTATAAATTATGTCCCACATAATGTAAAAAAATGGGAGAATCAGAACTTTGCATTAGATGGGAATTAAACCAAAAGCATACTCAGCTCCTTCTTATTTAACCTTCAAACAGTCCATAGATATACATGGATGGGTACTCCAAGTTCAAACACGGTTAACAAGAAATCTTAATAGGAAATGAATATTGCATTTCTTATTTTACAAGTCTAAAATTAAGACATCGGCCATTTTTAACCTTTCCTATAGAAAAAATTGAACCAAAGCTAGAATTTGCCATCAATTAGTCATGTTTAAAATTATGATGCACAGTCCTGATTACGAAAGAAAAGAATAGAGCTCAGAGTATGAATACCTCTTCATTCTTGCCTTTGCCTCTAGTAAAGAACTTGTATCCTCCAAAGAAAAGTAGACCCCAACCAGACAAGGAGACGATTACAAACTGCAAAAACATAACAACCAATCAAAGAAATTCAAATCTACATGTCTTGCCTAGTCTATAGTAAATTTATTTTGCCACAGACACCTGCTCTATTTAAGGAATAATGGAGTAAACAATTTGCTCAGCTTAAGTGCATAATGGCAAAATGCAAAACCCTACTAAAGAACATCTGAAAATAAGGCTGAAGTTATATCTCTGTAATCATAATCCTCATAAGCACAAACAGGCTCATTAACCCTGTTAGGCAGAAATTGCGTACAAGATAGGCAATGCCAAGCAGGTGAAATGTCTAAGGTAACAGCATCCAAATTTGCAGTATAAAAGCATAGACTTGAAACATGTGTATATGCATGCGATAGAGACCATGTATTGCAAGAAAAACAACAAGCTTTTGCAGACAGCTTCCTCTCCATATTAAAAGGGGACTTACATGCTCTTCCTTATAATATCAAACAGAGACACATTTGAGAAATGAGAGATTGCTTTGTGGTGCTTAAAGAACCAAAAGGGGACTTACGTGCTCTTCCTTCCATTTAGCTGGGTTCATAGGGTCTTGCCAACAGTTAACCTTTGGAGGTCCGTGGTGTTCTAGAAAACATATGGAAGTAAAAATACATAAGGATCAAGCATTACATTGCAAGATATATGGACTATGCAGTAACTTTACAAGTTCATCAGCAGAAAATTGACAAATCAGTAAATTATCAAAAAAATTATTTCAGAAAGAACCATGCAAAATTTAAGATATATATCCCTTTAACCGTGAGAAAAGTGGAAATCAAAATTCATACGCATAAAATCTATCCAATAACACCATCCATGGTAATTGAAATTATTACTGCCACAAATGAAGCAATTTCTTTCCACCATCTTCACCTTCTCTTCACGCTCATATTAGAATTCACACATTTAGGAAGCACATTATATAAGTTTTTATTCATAGGTTAACTTCAAGCTTTAAACTTCACCAGCAAAAAAAGTTATAATTGCATCAGATATCCTCAGCTCAAAGTCCTATATATGTAAATATAACATGAACTTAAGAATCAATAGCTACCAAAAAGTATTAACCCAACCTAACTTTTCGCTCCTTAGAGGACCAATAGCAAATAAAAGTACTCACGTCCATAAGTATTTTTGATAATCTCCTTCCATCCAAATTTATTATGAAGTCGGCGATAATTATGTTATAATCCATAGGTAAATCAGATCACGGATTGAAGTGAATTCTATTTAAATATTGCGAGTGCTAAAGCCGTAAGGGCCTGCAGATCCGGAAGAAATACGCAGCAGCATAAACATACATATATATATGTGAGTGTGTGTGTGTGTGTAGATAAACGAGGAAGTGCACATGGAGATTACCAGCGGCGCCAGCGAGACCACGGCGCTGAGTAAATGAAACTGCTTGAGAAGAAGTTCTTGCGCATGAAATTTGAGCTATCTGCGCCGCTCGGCGAGCAAATGAGGCCATGGATCGTGGCTTCTTCTCGAGGGTTTTGGAAAGAGAAGGCGAGAGAGAGAGAGAGCAAAGAGGGAATTTGGAAGAATAGAGAATGAGGGAGACGACAGAAATGAGAAGGAAAAAACTGCGTTTTGTATTAGTTTTGGGGGAATTGTGGCGTTTTGGTATAAATACAAACTTATTTCATTTGTTAATTAATTTTTTTTTGTTCTCAATTGTTAATTAAAAATTTTAAAATTTATTAAAAAATTTAAAATGAGTAAAATTAAACTTATAACTTTATAATTATAATATATATTTTCTTTAAATTATTTTTTCATCTAAAAATAATTTATTTTAAGAGAAAAATGCTAATAAAATAAATTTTTTATTTTTTCATAAATATATATATATATATATATAACGATAGAACAATAATAAAATAATAAAAATAAAAATAATATTAACAATATCTCATATTATTATTTTAGAATAAATTTAAAAATAAATATTTTAAAATTTTAAAAATTATAATAACCTTTCGTACTTAAAATAAATAAGAAAATTGTGTTATTAATAATTTATATAACTATACATTTGAGAATATTGTACAAAAATTATGGTTTTTTTTGAAAAATAATATTTTTCCAATTTAATCTCCTCTTAAATCATTTTTGATTAATCTCTTTAACATTAGTTTACGGTCATTGACTTTTATTCAAATAATTTATGTATTTAAGATGATTTGACCGACCCTACTCGTATCACAACATTTACACATTTAAATATTACAACTGTACTATCAAGATTAACTACAAAATGTATCTATCTGATAATAGAATTTTTAAATCAATTTCAACTATACTCCGATCGTTGGTGAGTAGCATTATGAAATCGTGCTAAGAGTTATATAAACTTTACAATGTTATAAAGAACTTTAGTTTAACCCAAGTGAATTCATTTGATAATAATATTAATATCCTCTAGTGAATAATTAGTAAAAATAATATCTAAGACTTTGAAACTTCATTTGATTCAATAAGAAATTTTCTAATTTTTTTTTTCAAATTCATATTAATTTTATAGTGATTGTGATAATTATTTTTAACTTGTTTAACTCACTAATCAAATGTTAAGATAATAAATAAAGGGTTTTTTAGTAAATTAGAGTAAATCATTGAACAATGCTACAAATTTTAAAAATAAGTACATAAATTCACCTAAAAAACTAATTTAATTGTATATGAGAATATAGCTAGCATTTCAATTTTGAAGAGTTTCTTAAAAGTAAGATTCAAATAGCGGTCAGACGATAGTAAAAAGTCACAGTAAATTTTATAATTACTTGTATTAAAAAATAAATAAACGTAATTTTTTATAAATAATAAAATATGTTGATTGAAGAAATATTAAATTAGTCTCAAACGTTTAACACTTGTTATGATTTTTTTAAAAATATTTTTTATTATGATTTGATTATTAATATTTTTTATTTATTTTAAATACTCAGTTTCTTTCAAATTTTTAATAGAAAAATTAAAATAATTATTATTACATCTAAATACTTTTAAAAAATAAATTTAAAAAATAAATTTGACTAAATAATAAATCAATAACAATAAAATAACCGAATACTATTATTAATTTATAAATCTATTAATTTTACTAATTTATAAAATTATTAATTTGAACTCTTTTAGTTTTTCTGTTAAAATATACTAAAAAAATTGAAATAAAAGAAAAAATTAAGGAGCAAATTGTAATAAAAAAT
The DNA here is from genome assembly GCF_000150535.2 of Carica papaya. Next base: position 912,379 of record NW_019014658.1, on the reverse strand, counting down.
TAAGAGCTAAATTACAATAAGTGCCGAATATCGGAAACTAATTGGGTAATTTGACCTTTCTTGTTCCTGTCTCCACTCTTCTGCAATTGTTGCTGCTATGATAATCCCATTTGAATGATTTGACTCTTCAAACTCATTTCTTGAATCTGCTCGTTGGGAAAAAAATTTTAGCAGTATGAAAATCTTATCAAGACATAAACACGAAGAGCATATGCATATACACACACACTTATATTGTGCTCTAAACACAAAAGTAAAACTTCAATGAGTTTACCATTAATTGAGATATGGTTCTGAAATGTTCATGGCATTCCTCTAGCAGTAATTTTTCTTGTGATACCACTTTTGCTAGTTCTGAAATCAAGCAAACAGTCCTCTCAGCCTGTTGACAGAATGAGTTTTCAAGGGTCAATCAGCTTTTGTTATTTACATAAGTATAAGCCGAGAAATAATATGTCACAAACCTCGCTCATGACCCCAACCAGAGAAAAGGAAAAAGATGACAAAGAAAAAGAAAGATTCGTTGTTTTAAGATGATAGATTCTTCGATGCTTTTATTCATAAAAACCTTGTCATTTATAAGCTGCATATGGCGAGGAAAATAGATGGAAAAAGAAAAGCAGGAACCTCTTAGAGTGCTAGGAAGTTGTAACAGTCTGAACGTCAGATTGATAATCGCGTTCAGGTTCCGATCTTCTTTTGTTTTTCTATTTCTCCATTCATCTTATCCTAACCCTAGTCGCATATAGTTATAATGGAATATACCGAATCACCCTTTGACACTGTGACTCTTTTTTGTTCCTAAGATTATTTTTCTATTTTCCTAATTTACCTTAGTTCCTTACACAATAAGTTATTAATAACACATCTTACTTACCAAGGAAGAAAAGCTGCTCAACATCGACATACTGGAAACTGTGAGATCAGACCCATGTCTGACCGCTATTGAAGCTGATTGCAAATCCACCTAAAAGCTTACTTTTATTAACAACAGTATCCATGAAATTGATTAACAATGAAAAGAAGAAGAGTTTTTATCGGCAGGAATAACTCTGTGGTAGAACACGAAAATTTTTCCATTTGACTCACCTTTGCACCTTCGATAAGAGGTACTCTGCAAACAACAGAGTGTAAGCTCTCTTTGGCCATCGAAAGAGCTCCTAGGTGTTGTCTTTCTATATCTCCCCAAGCTTCCAAACGTTTAATCTGCAAAATATGGTAATTTATATAGGCATACATAAGTTACAATTAAATGCTTAAGTTTATCACTGATAATCTAAATATATCTAAAGATAATTAATATACGTATATATATGCATTCTACCTATATGGGTTTGATTGTTTAGATCCGAATCCAAAATCAATTTTGTTTCCAACCTATAGTTTGGATCCATCTACGTCTATTCTTTCGTGTAGATGTTACATGTGAAAAGCATTAAAAGAGTTTAATATTGTATCAGCCAGTCATAAAAATCTTTTGAATTATATCATCTAATATATGTGTCTTTGAGATATATATCGATATGATTTGTATAGTCTATGGTGTACTGACTTGAGACCGAAATATAGAGTCCAGCTTCATCTCCAACTTTTCCTTTTGAAGTTTGATTTTCTTCTGTACCACTGAATGTTGCAACTTTGTATAACTATCCCATGCAAATATCAAATTTTTCTGCAAAACCCATCAAAACACAGAAAGTTTCAAGTTACTTGCTGAAGAAGAAAGGGAAAATAGAGCAATTTTCCATACCTCTACTTGAGTAATTAACTTGAGATTCACAGAATCAGCTCTGACATTGGCAAACTGCCATTGAATCAATCTATTATGGAGAATCCTTAGCTGATGAACACTCTCAACATCAAATGGCAAAGAAGAAGATCTCTTGCTCTTAAACAACTCCATTAACCCCAGATTCAGTAACTTCTCCACACCTTTTGCTTTCGAAGGACTGGTAGGTGGCTTCAAGCTGGAGCTTGAAAATGACATGGGTCTTGACTTGGTTTCAACAGAGACTGGTGGTGAACCTGACCTCCCCGGCGACAGTGCCCACTGTGACATAGCACTGCCATATCCTGTTAGAGAATTAGCCCTCCTGATCGCATTCTTGATGCTGAATTTCTTTGTTCTTGGAGAACTATCTGCTGATGCTGGATTCGAAGTAGGTGTCCCTCTTCTAGTCCTGGCTGGAATTTCCTGTAAGTACTTTGACGAAACTTCCATGGATGGTTTCCGGAAACTGACGGAGGGACTTGATCTGTTGCTGTACTCAGATTCTGAGTCGTGGGTATGAACTTGATCAGTGGAAAATACATCTGAATCTTTCCTTGAAGGTCTTCTGCAGAACACGTTCTCATCAACAGAGAGTCTCCCAGGCAGGATAGTGTTATCGGTGAAGTAATTCGACGAGGATGAAGACGATAAGGTGGTTGATGATTTTCCGGGGACATTCAAGTTCCCCGTGTACCTCATGGAGCCGCCAAGAGAGGGTCTGTAACTTTCTTTAATGCTGTACTCTTTCTCACCCTCGAACCTGTTGAATTCAGAGCAACTTCTCTGCCTGGAAAGTGGAAAACCCACATGATTACTTAACTTGTGATCAAGATAATCTTTTAGCCTATCGTTGCCCAAGTGATCAGCAAGAGTACGCGGTTTATTAGTTGAGGGCCAGAGTCCTCTAATAGAAGCAGAGTCCTCCAGGCTCCGATGAGGATGACTCTGCTTCCTGGTCTCACCGGAGGTGGATGTCCGGCGAAGGGGCGAGACTGGTTGTGTATCATGAGAGGGAGTTGAGGTTGGAGAGAGAAAACGGGAGCTTACTTCACGGGACTTGGGTCTTCTTGGTTTGGGAGATTGAGACGAGGTTAGTGTTTCATTCTCGCTCTTCATGAGGATTCCTATTTGGTCAGCGAGGAAAAAAAAAGCAGAGGGGGCTGGAAATGAGCAAGAAGGGTGAAAAACTAGTTTGAAAGTGGATAAGAAGAAAAACAAAAACTCAGATATGGCGGCAAAACAAAGGTGTGCCGGCGCTGAGGTTTCGGGTATATAGTTTTACTGTTTGGTTTTTCGAAAAAGAAAAAAAGAAAAAGAAATGATTTTGGAGAAAAGTAAGAGTTCTTATTGGTGGAGATGTGAGAAGAATCAGTGAAGAAAAAGACAAAAGCACAGTGAATAAGATATGGCAGTGCTGAAGGATTCTGCATATAATGCCGGCAGCTTAGTGTTACAGGTGGCGTGGATATCTCTGTTTGAATTACTCCTTATCTCATTTTTCAAATATTTATGCATTCAAAAACTTTTAATGTTTGTTTTGTGTTTTTAAGCCCGTTTGGCTGACGGGAAAATATTTTTCTTTTTCTTTTTCTTTTCCTGGACAAAATTCACAGACTTTGCTTATAAATCCTGGTTTTTTTTTAAAAAAGAAAAATGCTAAATCCATTCGTTTGGTTCACACTTGTAAACCTTAACTACTTCAATTAATAAAAGAGATAAACATTAATTAATTCAGTTGATAAAAAAATAACAATTTTACTCGGGGGAAAATAAATTTCTGCATTCAAATTTTGGAAATACTTACCCAGTAGAATTTTAGTAAGACTTGTTTTGAATCATTCCTGTTTCTCCATATTTGAAGATAATAAAAAAGAGGAGCTTCTGATATTCTAACTGAGAGAAAATATAAAGTTATTTATTGAATATTGAGAATAAATACTAAACGGGCAGATCCTCTGAAGAAGATCCAAGAACCACAAATCAAGAAAAGAGCAAAAGAAATTTAAGTTCTAGAATGGCCTCTGGAACCCTCCCATATTAAACAGTGTGTGTATAAATGCTGCTTCACTCACTAAAGGGATGTGAGAATACATGCCACCAAGAGCACACCTTACACACTCTAACAACACAAAAATGTAAGCAAATCCCATGGCCGCCCAGTAGTATACTCCAAATTTCCCGGAATAGTGTATGAGTGGGAAAAAATTGCTTGTATACCATATGATCTGCATGGCTGTTTCCAACAACAAGCCCATCATCATATGGAAACGAAAGAAGTGAGGCAAATCTTTGTTCTTCACGATCCAAATATATGCGAAGTAGCAATAGAACATTGGGAAAAAGATCGGTAGCCTGCTAATGGCACCTGGGACGAAAAAAACCAGATCTTCAAGAATCTCGTGGCGCTCAAGGAAAGGTTGGATGTAATATCCTGTGTCGGAAATCTGCAAAGCTATTAGGTAAGGGACACATGACAATGTTCTCCACCACCACTCTGGCTTCGCAGTTATTAGAGGGATTCGGAATTTGAAGAAATTGTCTTTGTATGCCCTGACGAGCACTGAAGATCCATGTTGCCTAGGCAACAAAGGATTCGTGCACGATAGGCCTTGGTCACATACCAAAAATGTACTTGATGTTGCAGCAAGGTGCTTGAGTGGTTTTACTGCTAATTTAAGATAACAGGTAAGTAAAAATGGAAGAAGGCATGCAGTTCTTTAGATGCTCTGACGCATCATGTACATATGAAAACACATATGAGTGGTAAATTTTGTAGAAGGCGATATTTTCATTTCTTTCTTTTCCCAGAGAATTTTATTTCAAGCAGTTTGTAAAATTTTTTATTCAATGCAGAAACTGCAGTATTTTCTATGTAGGTTCATTAGATATGCCATATGGAACCCAGGACAAACATTCTAAACACAGAAGGAAACAAAAATTATCATAGTCTATCTAATGGGATTCCCATACCACTAACAAAATCATCAATGTTTTCAATTAAAAATTTTACCTGCAGAAACCCTCAAGCATAGCTCCTTATCAGCTCCCTGTGAACTGGTGCTGCTCGACTGTCTAGGTAGTGTAACCAAGCTATTACCGGAGTGCAGTAGGCTAGTCTTTGCATATCTATAGAAATTCACAATCTTATGCCTGGTTCAAGACAAATACTAATGGTGTGAGAAAAATATGAAAACTGGGTGGTCTGTTTCCTCTGTTAGCATAAAGTTATTGGTAACAAGAAAAAAAAGTTCTTAGAATTGGTACCAACTATAAAAAGATTGTTAATACGAACTAAAAGTATGGCAACAATCTGGTGATAATTTGACTTTAAAGCTTCTCTTGGTTCAAATATATTGCATTCTCGCTTGATATCAAGATTTAATTATTTTAGTAAGATGAATTTGGTCATAATATATGTACTCAACACACAATTGAATTAATTATACACATGATTCAAATCTACTATGATGAGTTTATGTTCTCGGTAAAAAAAAGTACTTAATTTGAATTGGATATGTAATTAATTTGGATTTGAAATGTTATTTTCATTCAACTTTTTAGTCAATCTGTATTGCATCTCATTCTATCCAGTAAAAATTTGAACCAAAAGGCAATATAATACTTAGAGCAATCACATGGTTGAACCCTAGTCTGCTATCGAAGTTGAGTACGAGAAATTAACTTCCTGTTTCTTATGTTTAGAATACTGTTGCTCATACAAATAAGAGAGAGAGAAACCATGGTAAATCAATAATATTCACAGTA
>NW_019014658.1:895712-906374 GCF_000150535.2 Carica papaya | reverse complement strand
AGCAATTTCCTTATAGCATGGCATAATTTGCACATTCAGAGTCAGCAACTCATTTTCATTTTCTTTCCTTACCTCTTCCATCTAATCCTTCTCATTTTTATTCGCAAATTTTGCATGAAAACTAACCCAATAAAGATATTTTTTTAGTCTGATTTGCACCAGAATTGTTGATTATTCGACCAGAGAAATCCCAGGCAAAAATCTTGAATTGAAATGGAACATGTTAATCGTCAACCCAAAAACTATAAACAAAATGAGATCTTGACCAAACCCATTTGCTGGCTGTTGTTTGCTCTCTAAAATGACAGTCTCATCAGATTAAAAACAGACTAACAACGAAGATCCCAAATAGTATAAGGGGAAATTGGAAATGCACAAAATAAGTAAAATGATAAAATAATATAACAATCCAAGAACAGAGACAAGCAAAAACCCCAGGGTGGCCAAAACCCTAAAACAAAATTAAATTTTCTTTTTCTCTCAGGTTCACCCTAACCGAACAAGTACCCTTCAAGAGTTCTATCCAACAATAACCTAACATACGAACACAAAGCACAGCTCGCATATGATCCATCCAGCGTTATTCACCAAAATAGAATAGCAAAAAGCACGTACCGGCGAGAGGCCCCGATGGGGGCAAGAACAGGAGAAGGGTTATGGTGGTAGCAGCTTGCAGCAGGCGCCATCGGTATAGACTGGTGACTCGCGCGGTTTCAGTTCTCAACTCTGCTCAGGTCTCAGGTTTGACAGGAAGGTTTCTTTCCATGCAAGAATGTGAGAAAGGGTCGACTCTGCCGTTCCAGAAAATTCTAAAGCCCAGTTACATTGGGGTCCCGAAACCCAAAGAGAAGTGGAACGGCGTCGTCTCATTCAATGATATTTTGATGTAAAATGGAAGCTTTTATATAGAGAGCTTTCGGATAATATACAATTTGTTACATAATAAATATAATATAAATCTATACAATAAAATTAGTTGACATTAATATTAATTTTAGATTTCATATAAATATGTTACATTTTTCGCAAGCTAAATTTCTTTTTAAGCAATTTAAACCTTGCATTAATTTAAAATCATTTTTTTTAAAATAACACTATAGTGTAATAAAATAATTATGTACTTGAAATTACAAATTCTTACAATAAATACACAAGTTTGATATAAATACACATTAACTAATAATACAATACTATAATAATCAAAATTTATATATTTTATTTTTAAAATTATTAATTTAAAATTCATTAATTACCTAAAATTTATAATTTTTTAGTTGTAATCGACAATGTTTAACTTATATATTTAATTTAATAAAATTAATATTTAATTTATTAATATATTTATTACGTCATGACTAAATTGAATTAAACTTTGTTAAATTTATTATGTACATAAATAAAATAAATATTATATTATGTAATTGAATTAGTTATAATAAACTAGAAATTTAAATTAATTTTTTAATAAAAATTTTAAATAATTATCGAATTAATTATAAATAATAAATAACTCAATAACCATGTCACAAATTATAAGTGACATAAATACTTAGGTAATAAACCACCTAAAAAATGATTACATTACATTTATTTGTTCAATAAAATAAAGCAATTAAAAATTGAGACACTCATAACCGAACAATATATATATATATGTATATATGTCTTGTTTTCTGTAGTGGTCATTATGTTACTTCAGTAATTCTTCAGAACCTCACAACCTTCTTACACTCTTCAACGTCTTTTCGATGTCTGGATATTTTTTACCCCCCAACAAAATTACCAAAAATAGCTTTTTCACTTTTTGCAATTTTTACCATCTGCTATTTACCACGTAATAAATGGTTAGTTTATTTTTACCATTTACCAAGTGTACTTTTAACTTTTACCACGGGTCACTGTCAAATACTGAGCATGATTGTTTTGTCCACTAAAAATAAAGCAACTGTTTTGGGTCGTTGTCGAAGTCCCATATTCAGTTACGTGGTTGTACCTATTTTATTTAAAAATTATAAATTTAAATTAAATTAATAATATATAATTTATTGAGATTAAAAATTTAATGTAATAATGTATTAATAAAATTATAATGATTAAATTAAATTTTTTTTAATAATTATATTATATTTTTGTTTAGAGAAATATTTATTAATAATTAATTTTGTATTTATAAAAAAATTAATATAAGTTTAATTTAAATAAATTGGGAATATTTTATTTTGTCTTTTGAATATAATGATACTAATTTTATTTAACGTATTACTAAATTTTATTTAGTCCATCAAGAAAAATAACAAAAGATTTATCCTTAATTATGTGAATAATCTTTAATTAGATTAAACAATTAATAATTTATAAGTAATTTAATTTTTAGGCGAAAATTGAAAAATATTAATGTAGCTTTATATTATTAATAAATAATAAAAGAGAAAATATTTTATAGAAAATAAAAATAAGATAATTTAAATTTTTATTCGATTTAGTAAAATAAATTTGAAATAATTAAATAATTAGGGCAAGAAAATCACCTTTTGACAAGACCACCGTCTGCATGATAGAAGGTCTCTCGCTCCCCTGTCAAATATAAGGCCTCCCCCTCCCCAAAACCCTCTTTCTCTCCTTCTCTCTCCTCCCTCATTCTCGCACCTCTTCAAGATCCAGAAAAACCCTAGAAAGCGCCAAACCGAGCAAAAGGGAGGTGAGAGAAAAACACAAATCACAATCTTATAACAACTCTCAATCTAAGTCGCTGCGATCCGAATCTAGGTTTTATCAGGCAAGCTCCTTCAGTCTTTCCTCTTCTGTGAATCTACTGTTGCTTCACTCTACTACTCAGATCAGTGTTTCTTGAATTCTAGATATTTTACTTTTTTGTTTGTTTGAATGGAAAATTTTGTAGGAAATAGGAGAAATAGGAGTATTTTTTCTCGAACGTAAGTAGTGTCTTCTAGTTTTGAAGATACAATTTGATTTCGGAAATTATAGTCCAGGTTTGAACGTGCTGTTTTATTTATTTGCTCATCTCTGTCAACTACTTTTTTTCCGTCTATGCCTGATGGATCCTGGATTTCGGTCTCTGTTTGTTTCGCTTTGCTTTTTCTTGCTTACTCTAACTGTTCATGCTCGATCGCGATATTTTTAGCTGCTACTTGGTTGTGGTTAGCTTATTGGAAAGCAGAAGCTCCTGGAAATTGTGGTTTTAAGCTTTAATTTTCTTTTCTTTTCTTTTTCATTATCAGACAAGTACTTTAATCGGATTCTCTTCCTCTTTTTTAGTGTTTTCTGAAATTAATATCTTTTTGATTTAGCGGAAAATGTCTTGGCTATTTTGTGCATCTACTTCTCAGACGAGATTAGTGTTACATTTGCGTTTTCATTGATCTGCAGCGATTTCTCAGTAATGGCATCAGCAGCACAGACAGTCCCGGTGGCAACTTGCTCGCCTGATATTGTACGTCGTCAGTTGTGGATGTGATATAGCTTGCAGATTGGTGTTGATGTATCTGATAACTTTGTTGTTTTTTATTGTATTTCTGGCGAATTTAGGTTGGAAATGCTTTTGTTCATCAGTACTACCTTATCCTGCATCAATCGCCCGAGCTCGTACACAGATTTTACCAAGATATCAGTAAGCTTGGTCGTCCTGAAGAAAATGGGGCCATGGGTATCACAACGACCATGCAAGTGAGCTCTCTCTCTCTCTCTCTCTCTCTTCCCCTCTCTCTCCTTCAGTCCTCTTCCCAACTTGCAAACCTGGCTAAAAAATTTGCAGGATGATTGACAGTATGGATAACTTGACTGTATACTCATTACTCAAGTAATCAAGTCAAAATGAAACATTGGAGTAAAACATTATAGTATACAGCAACTAAATGAATGCTAATGAAATGACATTGTGCATGGAAACTAATTTTCGTATATTTCCTTTTAATTGGTTTCATATAACTGGTTCCATTATTGCTTCTCCTTACACTGTTTGATATATGCAGTTAAGGAGTATTAGAATTGGAAGTATGCCATAGCTTTTTAATAATTGATTGGCTTTTCTGGAGCAGGCTATCAATGAGAAAATTCTGTCACTTGATTATGGAGAATTCAATGCAGAGATAACAACTGTGGATGCTCAAGAATCTTACAATGGAGGAGTTCTTGTTCTGGTGACTGGGTATTTGACTGGAAAAGACAGTGTTACTCGGAAATTTACTCAGAGCTTTTTCCTTGCTCCTCAAGACAAAGGCTACTTTGTCTTGAATGACATGTTCAGATATGTTGATGGTACCAAAGACCCAAATGAAAATGAGTGTCCTGCTGATAATGTTGAAACTCCTGTTACTCCTGAACAGGGTAAGCGGAAATAAAAATTGCATTAATTTGTCTTGTAGTTTGGCACCCAGTAATTGATAATGCATTTTAATGTACCTCAGATCCATCTCCAGTGCAAGAGAATCACATTTCTGAGCAACAAGCTGACTTTTCAGAGGATGTCAATGGAGAGGACAGATATAATCCATCAGAAAATGGAGATGGCTCAATCATAGAAGAGGAAGTTCCAGTACCCGAGGTTGTTGATGAAGTTCCTAATGATTCACCAATGGTTGTTGAATCTAGCTCTAAGGTTGAAGAAGTGCCTAAGAAATCATATGCCTCCATTGTAAGCTTCCATCCTGCAATTAGCATTTTTTCTGCAAATTTATTCATGTTATTTGCTTTAGCTATTGATGTTTCGTTCAGGTAGATGTGCACTTGATAATTTATCTTTATATATTTCTGTAGTCTTTGGATTTCATGTTGTTGATTTACTTAAATTTTCTGCTTAGTTGAAGGTTATGAAGGAGAATGCTGCACCTTTGTCAACTGCTTCTTTCCCTCCTAAGTCTGTAGCCAAGAGCCAAGAGCAGCAAACTGCTGTTGCTTCACCCCCAGTTTCTGTGTTGGAGATCCCAGTTTCAAGCACAGTTGCTGCCATTGAGAATGGAAACAACCAAGATGGTGAAGGTGTGCGATCATTCTTTTCTTGAATTATTGTATATGTTTGTAGTTTTGACATATGATTAGTTTATCATGTGTACTTCTTGTGCACAGCTGAGGGCCCATCTATTTACGTCAAAGGTCTGCCTCAAAATGCCACTCCTGCCATGCTTGAGAATGAATTCAGAAAGTTTGGTCCTATTAGGAATGGTGGAATTCAAGTCAGGAGCCAGAAGGTAGATGTTGAACTTTCCAATTCCTACCTTTTTCTATAAGTCTCTCTGCCACTAATATTTTATTATCCATGTGCTGGATGGCAGGGATTTTGTTTTGGATTTGTGGAATTTGAGGTGGCAAGTGCAGTGCAAAGTGCCATAGAGGTAAATACCAAAAAGCTTACTGTCCTAGAGTTTGTTGTCTTTCTGCTGGTAATTTGGGTCAAGTGAATCAAAGCTTACTTGATCATTGTCAAATTGGTTTTCTGCCTTCTGCACTTGGAAGTTGCATGGCCTAATTATTGAGGCTTTGGTTAAGCATAGTGTAGTCACTTGTAAAATTTTATACTCGTGGTTCGCACAGCTTTTTGCGTGTAGTTGTGACCTAATGCTATGATCTCTCCTACGCATCACAGCTGAAAATGAAGCGGAACTATGCAAGAAAAAAGAATTTTTGTGCCCCTTGCCTTTCAGGATTAAGGGAAATGATATAAATTACTTTAGGACCATCCCAGTTCCGACATGAGACATGGAATGTAGTGATCATTCAGCAATATGTTGGGAAGTCTTTTTTTTTTGTTGTAATTAACTAATATTTTGAAAGCAAATTGAGTAAAATGTTGCTGCCGTACATTCTAGATGAACCTTGTTTTAAGTACTTTCTGCATGTATATATATGCTCAGCAGCAACTATTTGGTAGACAGGTGCATGTAATACCTTGTTGAGTTTCAGCTTCAAGGATGGTTTGGAAATCGTTGTTCCACACTGTTTCTGGTTTCATATGTACATCTGGGGTTCTCTCATAGTCTTGTCATGGAGTTTTGCTAATATAAGTTTGCTGCTAGTTGTTCGTGCCCATATCTTTGTTTTTGATTTTCCAGAATGCTTGAAGACTGATTGATACTTTTCTTGCAAGTTCCATCTGCTATGGACTTGTAGGAAAATTAACATTTCATCCCCTTTTATGAGGGGTTATCACTTTGATTTTGCTTCCCTGTTTTTTGTGATGCTTTATCACTCTTTATTGGCTCCATTTAGAATATAATTTTCTTTTCAACAATTATTTGCCAATTTAAAAAAGGACAATTATATTCTAAATGGAGTGATATATAGTCAAAATGATGTGGTACGTAATATATATTCAGATTTGCATTTAATTCCAGTATCTAACTGGTAAAGTAGAGGATGCAAAAGGGCAAATTAAGTCTCTATCACAGTCTAGCATTAGACACTTTGTTTCGATGTCCTTTAATCTGTGAATAGTTTTTGTGCATGTTTAATCTTTCTTGTTTTTTTTTTTTGTGGGAGAAAATATCTTTCTTGTTATTGATGTTTGTGTGGGCATTTCAGGCTTCACCTATTATGATTGGTGGACGCAGAGCTGTCGTTGAGGAGAAGCGTTCTACATCCAGAGGCAAGTTGTCTTTTAGTTAATTTTCAATTTATTATTCTTTTCAGAACGACAACTAGTATCATGACACATGTGTTTAGTCAACGTCATCCACATGTCCGCCATCCCCTACTCTTCTAAGAAATTAGAGGAACATTGCTACATAACAAAGAACAGAAGTGAAGGAGCGTGTAACATTTGATTCGGTAGTTGCGGACAAAAAGAAAACTCCAAAGAAATTCTCTTTTACTGTTGCCTAAAATTTCCTGGAATTTTTTACTTGGGGTTGTACAGAGACGGGGATTAATATATTTTGCAGGTTTGGTGCAGATGGGCGTCCTCTCACTATTTCGTGTTTAATGTGGTTCCATATTTACAAATACAAGTCATTATTTATTTGAAAGTGAATGTTTCTTGTTTGCAGGGAATACTAGAGGACGACCTTCATCTGGGGTAGGGACTGGATATAGAAATGAAGGAGCAAGAGGGCGTGGAAACTATGGCGGTGGCAGAGGTTATAATCGAGGTGATTTTGGTAATAGAAATGACTATAATAACAGAGGCAGTAATAGAGGAGGATTTGTTAACCGTGGAGGTGATGGATATCAAAGGGCGGACAATGGTGGACGTATGAACCGTGCTGGTGGGATGACTGTTAATGCGGCAGCTAGATCTGTGGCACCGCGTGTTTCTGCTCCAGCTTGAAGGAAAAAATGTGCATCTGAGAATGGTTAGGAGGATTAAGGTAAATTTTTGGTGTTTGTAGTGTAGGGATTTTTATCACATGATTGGTTGGAGGCATTGAGACGGAAAGTCTTGAATGTTATTGAGGATGAGGTACCTACAGCTTCCGTAGGGGAATTTTCTATTGGTGTTTTCACCATTTTGTTTTTGGTAGAGTGGCTGGCTTTGGTGGTTTTGGGGGGGATGGTAATTTTTAGTTTTCACAGTATATACTACTGCCATATGTATGGCGAGTTATTAGTCCTCATATTTTCTTGATTTTATATTTTAGCACCCCCTCTGGCCCATGTTATTGTTCTTGTAAGAATGAATTACACATTTGGTTTTTTTTTAGCGGAAATGACTGGTTCCAGTACTTGTCTGCTACATAATTTTGGTTCACCCTTACCGGGCGTGTAAAACTGTAGAAAATGGAATATTGCTTTCTTAAGATATTATATAATTTTCAAACGAAATTTTAGTAACTGTTGGTATTTAGGGCGTGTATTGAGAAAACAATTTTTATACAAAGTCCTCGTACCTTTTTATTGAACGGTACTTAGTTAAAGGAAATCTGAGTTTGACATAAAATAGCCATTCAACGCTATCAATCAAATGGTAAAATTGATTTAAGACATGGTAGCATGGCTGGTAAAGTTATAACTTCCATTTTGGTGTTTTTCAAAACAAATGATTGCATGATATAATGGAAAGGATCGTAATTTCACTTCATTGTGTTCTTTTTGACAGTCACTTAATTTTGTTGAATGATCAAATGCTAATAATTTAAAATATTTTAGATTTGAAAATTTAAATAAAATTATTTAAAATATATTACTTGTAATTTTGGGATTATCTTGTTATCTTGTTAAAAAGAGTTTTATTTGTGACCTAAAAAGAAAGTTCAACTGTGAGAGTGAATTATCTCTTTGTACACAAAATTCACCCACATTATTATACATGCACACACACATATTTACATATATTTAGTTTTCAACCGGGCAACCATAAAAAAGAGTGAATATGAAAAAGAAAACTACAAAAAAAGAGTAAATACACATATCATATATATATATAGAGAGAATCTGTTTTATGCCCATTAAACATTGAAAAAACAAAAAAGAAAAAGAAGATTAACCAGGATTAATCATGATTTGATTCAGTGGTAACCTTTCTTCCCATTCCTGTTCACATGGTGTAACCATCCAATTCCCCTGAAAGTCTTTGAGATCTTAACGAGATTCAGTCTTCCCATTCCCAGATTCATCTTCCCCGCTGAGAACTTAAAAGCCTGTAAACAGCACAGCTGCCCATCATCACTCTCCTCTTCATCACCTTCTTCCTCACTTAAATCATCTTCCGCAACACCGCCGTTGTTGTACTCCTTTCTGCTCCTGCTCCTGCTCCTCCTGCTGCTACTCTTCTCTTTCTTGGTGCCGCTTTTTGATAGATTAACTTTACTTGAATCTGTCTGGTCGTATGTCTCCCAAAGCAAATCCATACCTTCACTTCCTCCGATATCGACATTATGTCGTTCCTCGAAAAGCTTGCACGCCAATGTCCTCCTCCACTCTTTCTCCTTCCTCATTGATCCAAAGCTCCCAAGATTACACCCTTTTGTCTGATCATTACTCTTCTCACAAGCTTTCGGAGTGCTAATGTAGTACTCTTCGCCGTTGTTGCACCTCATTTTGGGTTGATCAAGATCATTACAAGCGCTTGTTTTATTGCTAACCACTGCTTTGGATTCTCTTCTCACCAACTCTTCTTGTTGCTTTTCTTGATCAACTTTATCGAACTCCACGCTTACTTGCCCCTTGACTTGATCTTTTTCTTCTTCTTCTTCTTCTTCTTCTTCTTTTTGGCACTTTTGACTTTCTAAGAACAAGTCTAGTAAGCTCTTTTCTCCTACAATATTATTCAGCTCATCCATCTTCGATACTGTAATTTCTTCAACCTGGTAATTTTCATCAGTTTCTGCAACTGCTGTCTTGGAGTCACTAGTGTGTTCAGGGTAGGGAACTTCATTTGGGTTGTCTCTGAATGCTTCAAACACGATCTTGTAAGCTTCAAAGAAATGATCTCCATTGTCATCTTCAACCTTGGAGTCGGACAGATGATCTCCTGTAAATTTATGGTGAAGGAGGAGGGTTGGGGAGAGAGTGGTGAAGAGAGTAAGAAGGAGGAGAGAGGTGGTGATGAAGAGAGGGGAGAGGAAAGAGAGGAGCTTGAAGAGGTAAGGGGAGAAGAAGATGAAGTAAGAGAGGTAGAGAGGGTGAGAGAAGATGAAAGAGCAGAAGAGAAAAAAGTCAGAGAGGAGAAGAGCAGAGAAGTGGGATTGAGTTGTTTTCTTAGTGGGAGCTGTTGAAGCCATTGTTTCTTCTTCTTCTTCTGTTGATTTTGTCTTGTGGTAAAATGAGAGAAATGAAGAATGAGTTGCAGATGGATCAGAGCAGTGAAGATTTTGTTTTGTTTGAGAAAATGAAAGTTGTGAAATGGGAAATGAAAGCGGCGTGAATAAAGGAAATAGACTGAGAGAATAAATAACACACAGACAAGGGAGAAAGAAAAAAGAAAAGTTGCTTTACCAACTTTTTACTTCTGCTGTCTAAATCTGTAACTAACAAATTAAGTTGATGATGATGATTATAATTAATCCAGAAAATAATTACTTTTTACTTTTTTATTGTCTTAGAGATTTTTTCTTTTTTTCTTTTTTTTTTTTTTTTAAATTACAGATATATCTACATACAAAAATGCACGTTACGACGCATATAATTCATATACATATATATATATATATATAGGTTGCATTACATAATTACAAAAAGAGCAAATCCATGGAAGTAACAGAACGGATATAAGTAATTATGGCATCGGCAGTACCTCATGGGTTACAAAAGGTCTCTCTCTTATTACGGTATGTATCTTCGATTTATCATTTCATTTATGTTTTCATAATATATATATATATATATATATATATACACTCATGAATATACTTGTATATGAGACATGGGCATCTAGTTTTAATATAAACAACACCATGCATCGACCACATTCTCTCGGCCAAGATTTAGAACATTGCATGTCCAGAGCAACATGTACAGATCAAGCAAGTGCAAGACTAGTAATTAAAAAGAGCTGAAATGTCGCTTGAGCCACGGAAATTTAATATATATATTTTTTTTCATTACACGCAAAGGCATAGATCTAAAATTTTAAAAAAGTCAATCATGCACGTCTTAAGAAAAGACACGCTCGTGATATCATTAGTGAGGAGTTGCGAAATTTAGTATTTAATTTACTTATTTATTGTTAGAGTTACAAATATAAAATTAAATTAAATTTCAATGAATTTATTA
>NW_019014658.1:890712-893212 GCF_000150535.2 Carica papaya | reverse complement strand
TCCAGAATACATCTTTGCACTCTAAAGCTTACAAACTACTGCACCAATCACTCTGTCATAACAGGCTTATTCTCACTAGCTTTGGGTCTCTGCTCCTTCGGTTTCTGCTCTTCCATTTTCCTGAAATGTCAAACAAGTCACATCCATATGTCAGAAATATTACATGAGAAAATCTATGCTGCATTCTTAGCTTGGGTCATAATGAAGAAAGAAAGATAAATGAATTCCTACAGCCACTTGGTAAACGCAAATCGATGAATCCCACAGCAGCAAGCAGACAACATTATTATAAATTAAAGAATGGTACCACCATAGCCAAAAAAAACATAAATATTATCTCCTAGCAAGAAGTAGAAGCTCTAGGACACATTATAGCACTTGACAAAAAGTTAAAGATGCATCACGTATAGCAGGAATGAGCGACAGAAGGAAAGATGAGACATGAGCTTCTCTACTTTCACATGCAATAATGCTCTTGACTTCTTAACTCCAGAAGCAACCAAAGAAAAAGGTATCTCTACATGGTTTTTTAATAGAAAATGAGTATGCTTATATTCTGCCAATAACATCTATACACGTCCAACAATCAACAGATTTCAATTTCATAAAGAACACAAACACAATCCAGACAAAAGGACAGAAATATGCCATTTCGACAGAGAATGAACCACCAGAAAAATCAAGGATAATTGAAAAATATTCAGGAAGGGGCTCTTCAAAGCAAAAAAAGTTTCAGAAAGTTGGGCATTTATGTTGGGTACCCCTCCATTACAACAATATGAGGACTAAAATTGATTTTCAAATAAAATACAGGGATTGAATTATTAACAGAAAGGTTATTAAGAGGCAAATAATAGAGAATGCGCTCCTCCTATTTATATTACACCTATTCTGCATTTTCGGTGAGATAAAACTGACAAAGATGATTATATATGTATCAATAGAGAATGAAAACAAAGGAAAACAACATCATAAATTCAATCTTAAAACGCATCCAAATACTCAATCTACATCTGGGTATCTTCCCACAGTAAAAAACCTTTTCCCCCAATTTCGTCCCACATTTCATTTTTTACATGTTTTCGGATGCGGATGCGATTGCTTTCGGAGAAAAAAATCAAGATACTACCAGCTAGGTTACATGTTTTCTTTGAATGACGAAGCAAAATGATAGTTTAAAAAAAAATCAAGGATTCCAGGTAGCAATAACCCCCCAAAAAAAAAAAACACAAATCGAGTAATTTTCAGGTTCTACTCAATCGATTCAAAAGCCAATATCCACAAGTCCCGGATAACGCAATACCTAAGAGCCTAACATACAAAATTTTTACTCAAACAAAAGACCAAACACATTAGAAGATTATACCAATTAAAAAAGCACCATAGCTGAAGAACATAAGTATACGTTTACATAGAGAGAGAGAGAGAGAGGGAGAGACCTTTTGTCAGAGGAGCCACCCTTCTGGCTGAGGAACGAACGGAAGAGAGGGGAATTGACGTCGTAAATCATCGGTGTGTACGTGTTGGTCTACGCTCGAGAGAAAACCCTAAACCTCGCGAAAACTGAAGAGCGTATGGCGAAAGGTATAAAGTTGCCTTATATGTTGCGACATTTATAATAATAAACTTGTTAATTTCACATTGACCCATCCTTTTGTTTTATTTTAAATTAGTCCCTATTTTTCAAGCTTAACTCGTACCCAATTGTTTTTATTTTTGTTTCGGTTAGATCCTCGTGTCAAAATTATTAGGTATTTGTTCTCATCTTCTTAAAAGTCTTCGCATTCTTATCCTTTTCTTTATTTTGAAATTAAAAAAAAAATCAAAAATAAAAAGATAAATGTATAAATTACAATTTATTTTAATTTTTGCTATGCAAATTACACGATATTGATCGTTTTACATAAATACAATGAATCTATTATCTCAAAAGTTTAATCTTGTAATATAAGTTATAGATCGAGCGAGTTGCCCGTTGGTTGGCTAACAAATACTTGTTACCCCTCCTTTCCTTCTCGAAACAGGCCTTGAAGGTGTTTTACTCCATCCAAATTTACTAGTCTCCCGCGAGTGAAAATCCAACGAAATTCAAAGATATTATAGCAATCCATGGATGGTTTCTCCCACCTACAAGTCTCGTGCTCCAATTATTACCGACGTAAAATGCTAAAAAAGTTCCGAAATCATAAAGAAAGACAGGTGAGACTAGAAGAATCATGCAGTTAATTTACAACTATATCCAAAAGGGCCAAACAAATGTTGCACCCTATTTTACAACATTACAGTCAATGTCTATGATCTACAAACATTATGACAAAGTCATGTTTTGGATTGGAGGGCCAACCAGATAGAAATGCCTGGTGGGAAGCCTGTGAGTTTATGAAATTAGGGACACAAGAGAGACAAACTCAAGTGTCACTCGGCCTTTAGACCTTGTGTTGATAACAAAATGTTCCGGATATTTTCTCAGCAACATAAGCAGGCCATACCACGGCTTTCC
>NW_019014658.1:876572-890501 GCF_000150535.2 Carica papaya | reverse complement strand
GGAGCAAACTTAATACTGGTGGTGTTAGTACTAATTATCCAAGCAGAAATCAGGTGCAACTCAAAGGAAAGTGATGGTGAATGAGAAGGAAATAAAATGGAAAAGTTTTACTGGTAGGACTTATTTAAGTATTTTAGTATTTCTAAAACATCTAAGGAGATGGTAGTCTTAGGGCTTGGGAAATTTGAAGTTGGTTAGGATATAGAAACTTTTGATCGTTTACTTTATTGTTTTTACATGGTTCTACTTATTGCCTACATAAAAGTTACTAACTACGCAGATACAAATCCAGAATTATTCAACTAATGCTACTCTTATTTTCATGATTCTCTTCTTCTCTCTTTCATCTTTGTTTCCCTTCAGTCTGTCTACTGCATTCTAGTGTTCTTCCTTCCTGGGTATTAACTCTATTTACATTCCTGAGAAACCTTCATGACATATTGCTGAACATGAAAAATATCAGGTTTGTTCTCAACATGCTTCCGAGGCACGGTCATTGTTAATGTTATATACAGCATCCTGCTGCCTACAGAATTAGGGCGTTCCCACATTTGTTCAAAGATATTCAAAACAAATTGGTAAATGCAATAATGATAAGTCCAACCGACTATGTAGGTTCCATGCGCCTGATAAGATAATGAGGTTCCAGTAATTTAAGAACAGTGCCCAATTAACTAAAGTTACTCAAAAATATTATTTGGACCAACCTCAGCATGAAGTTTCTCCATTGGCATCCATTCTCCAGGACCGCAAAGATCAGAGAGCACAGTAGCTACAGATGACACCACATCCTTTTCTTCTAGTTGCAGAAGTTGTTGATTATCTGATTCTCGATCGACCCTTGATCTTCCCTCCCCCTTCTTCTCTGCAGAAAATGGAGATAATATCATGCCAATGATAGAGCCCATATTACTCAGGAAGCGATGTTCTATATAAAAATTTATTAAGGTATTCAAGTTGCAAAGAGAAGAGGGAAATCCTATCATCACACAAGCACGTTGAGAATTATTAGGTTGATTCTTAAAGATGAAATAGTAAAGGAGAAACGTCCAAACGTTGACCTGCATCTTCTATTTGATCATTTCAGTAGAATGGAATAGCCATTATGAAGATATTAGAACTATCAGGGAACACCAAAACACACCATTTCATGAAGTCCTAAAAAGCATATCTGATACATATAAATGAGATTCAATTTACTATAAATTTCCCAATAATACCGAAAAAGAAATATTACCAAACAATGAGAACTTAGGTAGCCAATATCTCAAATCTTAGGCCATAGCCAGATAATCGACACAATTTGCTAAAAGCTTGCTTAGTTTCCAGTTTTCCTTAAGAATTATGCACAGAACATGAATCATAAAGGTATGTAAAAAAATAGTTTCAGAGAAATTTCACCACATCATAGGTATTTTTTTAAGGAAAGAAAGAACATTAAAAAGGCACCGAGAGGGTGGCATCCCTGGAGACTAGCTTTACACAAATCAGAAATCCAAATTGTATTGGTGGTTGGCGCAGATACATTTCAAAACCTCTGGATGCATTACTAATCTTCATGCCTACCAATGATTTAGAAGCACGACTGATCCTAAGTCATCATACATCCAACAGTTTATGGTAGACAAGCTAAGGTGGAAGTACTGTTCATCTAACAAAATCATGTTAAACTTCCCAAGGACTCTGAGACAAATGCAGACAGCTATTAAAGGTATGCCAGCAATGGGAACAAATTACAACTTACTGATAACATCAATGTGCAACATCGAAGGTGAGTTTTCTTCCTAATCTTTAGGATAGCAAAAGGCACAATCTCATAGAAAGCACGACAATTTAACCATTAATCCATTGACAAAATTATTTAGTTTTAACAGCACAGCTTTACTCTTGTTCTTTCTAAGAGCTATAAGAATGCCAGAGTTCCCAGGCAAAGGCAATTATACCAGTAACAACACAAAAAACACTGAGATTGGAAGTGGAGAACAAGAAGCATCTTGGACAAAGATGCATATATGATATATGCATACAAATTAATGAAGACCATTTATAACATATTGACATTCTCTGTATTTCTATGTATAATATGATTAAAAGGAAACTACTCCTTAAAGATTCCAAGGTAGCTAAGCATATATGTCGTGAAATCATAAGCTTGTTTCTTTTGGCAAACAAGGCCACATCAAAAACCTAATGGTCCAGGCAGCCCAGCCTTACCACCGGAACCTGCTGCCGCGGAGCTACCACCACCAGAACCTCCATAACCCGGATATCCATCGTACCCTTCTCTCCTCAACTTCTTCCCGCTGCTCCCAACATCATACTCGTCATCATACTCCTCCTCATAGTACTCCCGTCCCCGTCCGACCTTCTTCACTGACCCGGTACCCGGCCCGACCGATGCGGGACCCACCATCCTGCCGACATCATAGTTGTAATGAGGAACGAGCGCACTCGGAACAGAATGGCCCGATACATAGTGCCTGGGCCCGACTGGTCCACCAAGGATGCTCCTAACAGGGAGCAGGAAGTAGAACTCTTTGTCGCCGATCTGGAGCAGATCTTGGGAATCAAGCTTGACCGGGGAGTTACCGGGGAGGTGGAGAACACCTTCTACCAAACAGCCGTTCTTCCCGAGGACCTCTAGGGCAAAACGGCGCCGCGTGAAGTCGTAGAAGATGCGAGCATGATGACGGGAGATGTTCATTCCGCCGCCGAGGGAAGATAGGTCAACATCGACGGTCGATTTTTTGGAATTGCGGCCGAGCATGATTGAGTAGGTCTGCATGTAGTACTCAAAGTCCTCTCCCTGCAATTTAGCGAATCCGGCCTCCACGTCGCTGCCGCCGGCGGCCGTCCCCATTTGCAGTCGGCGTATTTTTCTTCGATTAAATCCTTCCCAACCTCCTTGTTATTCAGATTGGCGTCTTTAATTTCCTCTGGGAAAAGGGGGAAACTGAAGACTGTAAAATAAGAGGAGGAGTCGGGTGTTCAAATTCGGATCCGGATCTAGTCCGAAAATCGATCAGAGTGGATCAAACAGATCCTGGCCCGATTACAGACCAAAATGATCCAAAAATAAAAAATAATTTTTTTCTTATTTTAAATTTTGTTTTTAATTAAACAATTAATTTTTTTTGATATAAATAAGTCCAATCCAATTTAATTTAATTCAATATTAGAACCAATAATAAAATTGTGACGGGAATATATGATATATATATTTTTTCTGTCTAATTTGGAGTGTCTTTTAAAACAAGTTCAGTTGTAACAACGTATTTTAATTTTTTAATCGTAAATTTAATTTTTATTTTAATTTAATTAACTAATTATTTAATCATCTCCTAAAATAAACATGTTTTTTTATCTAACATTAATTTATCATTTTTAAATAACTTATTATATTTTATCTAAAACTATATATATATAGGTTTAAAGTATTCAAACTTAACAAATAATGTAATATCCGAATCCAAAATTTGGTTCGGTACTAATTTTAACTTTAAAAAAATGCATAAAAATCTATTTTTCGAAATTAATAAATTTTAATTTAATGTGAAATTATGGAAAAAATAAGTTGAGAATAAAATTAAAAATAATTTTGAAAAAAAGATGTGTAAATTTATATTTAGATAACTATTTTTGAAAGAAAAATTAAAAATTGAGGGTCATAACACAATTAAAAAAAATTTTACAATGTAAGACCGTTCAGTCAGCAGCCTTAACGAACCTGAGCGCGTTGCGTGACAAGACACGCTAACTCAGTGTCACACGAGAGGCCGAGCTGGCGATCTGTGTGCCCAGCGATCGGACGGCCCAGAAGCATTTCCACGCGTGTGGACGGTCCGGATCCGTTCCCTTCTCAAGCGTGATCGGACGGTCGTGATTAAAGCGATGAACGCTCCAGATCTGTTCCCTCTTCAAACATGATCGGACGATCGAGATCAAATCGTGATGAACGGTCCATATTCATTTTCTCTTTAAATGCAATCGGACGGTCAAGATCAAATGCATTGAACAGTCCAAATTAACGCAAGATAAATATAAATATTTCGTATCACACTGAACCTAAACCCTAGCCGCTAGTCTTCCATCGGAGAAGAAGAACCAGTCATCAGAGAAGGGAGCCGACTGCCGCCCCCGCGCTGAAGCCACTTTCGGCCGCCAAAAAAGGTAAAAATTCTCTTATTCGCTCATAATTTGATTCCGAGCACCTCCATGGCCAAATTAGAGCAAAAAGAACGGCATGAGAGCCAAAAATCGCGCAAAGCCCTGCAGCAGGTAAAACCCGCAACCTCCTCCGATGAGCCTTGTCCCGTTTCCCATTTCGTACAATTTTTTCACCGTTATGTTCACAGTTATGTTTTCTACAAGTTGATCGAAGAAAACCGTCCATTCGCAAAGGTGAGCCGGTGGAGCTGCTACACCAAAAAATTCCACCATCGATAGGTTTTTATTTTTTTACTTTTTTCGATCAACTAAGACCCCCTAATATATTTTCTCGCAGGGATTGGTATAAAACTGGCTGAAACTGGCCAAACTGGCTGAAAACGGCGAAGTCAAGACAAACCATTGCCGCGGACGCTGGTGTTGTCACCGGAGCACGGTGATGCCGCCATGCTAGAATCCCGAAATTGGCTAAAAAAGGATTTTTAACACCGATTTTGAATTTTTGAGGTATTTTTAGGTACGTGAAACTTGTTTTAATATTCACAAAAAAATTCAGAAAATCCGAGGACTGCTAGTAGTCGCAGTACAAAGTTCGATGTTTCGGACACCGATTCGGGTAAGAATCCCTCACCTTATTATCTGTTATGGAATTGAAACTTAATAATCAGAAATATGATATTTTGTATAATTTAAAAATTTTTGAAAATAATTATAGATTACTAATGGAGCCGGAACCGGTTAATCATTTATTTATTGTCCTGTTTAACTGATTGTTGAATTTACAACTTTAAATATATAATGATATACTGGAATAGTTGAATGATTCAGTTGTGCTTTCTTGATATATATATTGTTTGTCTTGCATGATTTACAGTTAATTTGTGAAATTAGAAATTAATATGCAAACAAAAAATTGTTTAGTCATGTGAATTAATGAATAGTAGTCTTACTAGATATACTAAGAGATGGTGGACGGACCGGGTACATAGGGAACATTACCGTGAACGTTACCTCATATTGGACGGGATATCGATGAATGGTATTTTTGGCGCTCATACTAGACAAGATATGAGGACCCGATTCACCCTCATACCGGATGGGGTATTGAATGATGATATTTTTAGTGCTCATACCAGACGGGGTATGGGAACGATCAGTTGTTGAAAATGTTGGATATTGGTTCATGCATAATGGGACATCCTTATGGGCCCCCAAGGATACCAGTAGGCAAATAAAAAAGGAAAAATGGTTTTTATTGCTCACTTGAAAATGAGATTGAAATATTATTTGAGTTATTGTCTCTATAGGTCAATTTTGAAAATCTCGTAACGGTAAATATATGCAATAAATTTTTTTTTCATAGTAAATAAATTTACGTAAATCAAGAACTTCATTGGTTATTTTTATGATTTTTTACCAACCTTCTATTTCTGTATCGGTGAGTAGTGTGATATTTTTACTAGGTTAGTGTAGTTTACCTTTTTATTAACTATTTTAGATCAAGAGGATTAAGATCCAAATCCCGATCAATAAGAGAATTGTGAGTAGTTCACTACCCAAACTCCCTTCAAAAGCTAGTGAAAGCCGTTCTAAAATACTGAGTTATTTTCCTTTTGTTTATTTCTTTGATTTTCATTTGTTCTTTTAGAAGAAACATTTTCGTATTCCTATTGGATATTCTAAATTATTGTGTAAGGAATATAAATCCTAAACTTTATTTTTTTCGCTTCCGCATTTAATTTATGACTTTATTTTCTTTTAAGTTCTGGATCTTTACAGTTGGTATCAGAGCCGCGTTCCTTGGAACCATTCCTTACACAAAAACCTAAGGCAACACCAAACAAATGAATTATCACTCAACCATTCCTTGTAAAATGTAGGTATAGATAGATGTGGAGATGAAGACCCCTACTAAATCGAGCAGCCTAGGAAGGTTCGCTTCGAGAGGATGTTGACCAACTATTTAAAATAATGAAGAGACTCATCGCTACCTAGCAAGCTTGGGAGGAAAGGAGGGAGCTACCTGACCCTCCCCCGCTACCACAGTTTGAGCCATCCCTACAGCAGGAGGATACTGAGCCACCCCGGTACAACCCTGCTCTTCCACAGTACCATTTGGCACCACCATAGTATAATTCGTGCCTTAACTGTATCACTCGGTACCACCACAGTATAATCTGATGCCTCCACCATATCATCTAGTACCACCACAGGGCCATCCGGTCCCTCCCCAGCACAATCCAGTCCCTCTTCCATAGGACCCAATTTCACCCATGATAGACCCAAACTACATTGAGAGGTACAAAAGACTAAACCCATCTACTCTTGCAGGGGCATCCTCCTTTGAAGAGGCTGAATATTAGTTAGCTGAGACAGAGAACACTTTCACGACTCTTGGGGTGGTTCTCGAACAGAGAGTTATACTCATCACCTACATGCTGGTGGGAGAGGCAAGTCGCTGGTGGCAACTTAAGCAGGCCACCCTGCTCGTTCTAGTCACTTAGAAATAGTTCCTGATGACATTCAATACAGAGTACCTTCTAGAGTATCTCCTACATCTGAAGAAAATAGAGTTTGTACACCTAGTCTAGGGTAACATGACTGTGTTAGAGTATGCCCAAAAGTTCATAGAGCTGGGTCGGTATTCCCCTGAGAGCATGATGGATGAAGGCATGAAGGCAAGGAAGTTTGAGTAGGGCCTTCGTCCTGAGATTAGACAGCAGCTGTATTCATTCGAGCTCAGTACTTACTCAGCCGTTCTGGCCAAGGCACAGCTAGTAGAGAGGAACCTTCAGTAGTGAAAACCTCAGGCCTGCGGTTTCACACCGCAGACTAGCACCCACTACACCTGTTCAGCAGAACAAGAGACCTAAGCCAATGACTCAGGCTCCTCCTCAGATTTTGACAACAAGATACGGTAGGACTTGCAACACTGTGGTAAGAATCATGGGGATCGACCCTGCTATCGCCTCTAAAATACTTGCCATATATGTGGGAGTGCCCAGTATTATGCGAGAGAGTGTATGAGGAATCAGAATTAGGCCAGACCTCATATTTAGTGCAGAGCTTACAACTCCACTTAGTAAGATACAGAAGGCAACCCAGACGTTATACATGGTACGTACACTATCTGTAATAATCTTACACATATTTTGATTGATACTAGTGCCTCACATTCATTTATCTCATATGTTTTTACACTAAATTTGAATGTATTACATAAAAGACTTGATTTTGTGTTGTTTGTGTCTATTCTTGAGAGTAGAACATTATTAGGAAAGGTTATATATAGAGCCTGTATCATAAATATACCAGATATAAAATTAAGTGTGGATCTAATAGAGATTGACACGAAAAACTTTGATGTAATCTTATGAATGAACTGGCTAGCTGTGTATCACGCCACTGTAGATTATTTTCACAAAAATCTTGTATTCAACCCTCCTAATGAAGAGTCATGTACAAATTAATAAATTTTTTAAAACATTATTCCCTCATGACACTTTTCTTATTACCAAGTGCTTTAAGTCGACTGTTTTCTCTAACTAAGCAAACATAAGAAAGAAATTTGCATTCAAGAGATTTCAGTAGTTCGAGACTTCTCGGATGTATTTTCTGATGAACTACTAGAACTGCCAGTGGACAAAGAAGTTGAATTCACTATAGATCTTTAGTCAAGTACCCAGCTTATCTCGGTTGCCACTTAATGCATGAGTCGTGTTGAGGTGGAAGAGCTGAAGATCAATGAATTGTAGGATAGTGGGTTCATCTGACATAGTGTGTCCCATTGGGGTATTAGAGTCACATTTGTAAGGAAGGAGGATGAGACATTAAGGTTATATATTGACTACAGGGGACTGAATAGGGTCACGATAAAAAACAAGTACCCCATCCCCAAGATTGATGACCTTTTTGATCAGTTGCAGGGTGCTCAAGTCTTTTTCAAAATAAACCTATGTTTAGGTTACCATCAGATAAAGATCAAGGCAAAAGACATTCCCAAAACATATTTTCGAACCAGGTATAGATACTATAAGTTCTTGGTCATGCCATTTGGACTAACCAACGCACTAGCCATCTTTATGGATTTGATGAACAAGATTTTCAGATAATTCTTAGATTAGTTCGTCATTATATTTATCGATGATATCCTGCTCTATTCAAAAAGCAGAAAGGAACACACTCACCATCTTATTCAGGTTTTATAAGTTCTCAAAGAAAAGAAGTTGTATGCAAAGTTGAATAAATATGGGTTCTGGCTCGAGTAGATTACCTTCATAGGGCATATTATATCAAGGGATGAAGTGTTAGTGAACCCCAAGAAAATTAAGGTAGTGCTTGGTTGGAAGAAATTGACATAAGTCAAAAAAATTCGTAGTTTTCTAGGGATGATAGGTTACTACCACAAGTTTATTGAAGGATTTTCTAGTCTAGCTGTTCCTTTAACTCGACTCACAAATAAGAAGGTTAAGTTTGAGTGGAACGAGAACTGTGAAAAGAGTTTTTCAGAACTAAAAAAGCGGTTGACTACTGTACCTATATTGGCCTTGCCGAGTGGGACAGGTGGAGATACAGTTTATAGTGATGTCTCCTACCTGGAGTTGGGTTGGGTTGTGTTTTGATGTAGTATGGGAAGGTCATAGCCTATGGGTCCAGACAGGTGAAGAGTCATGAGAAAATCTATCCCACCCACGACTTAGAACTTACTGCAATTATCCACGCTTTAAAGACTTGGCGTCATTATTTGTATGATGAGATTTTTTAGATCTATACCGACCATAAGAGCTTGAAACACATATTCACTCAAAAGATCTCAACATGCATAAGAGATGATGGATTGAACTCCTTAAGAACTACGATTGTAATATTTTGTATTACCCGGGTAAGGGCAATGTGGTAGCCGACGCACTTAGTAGAAAAAGTGCAGATATGTTAGCTCACCTAATGGGGCCTTACAATAGGTACGACTTCAAGACCTGAAGAGAGTTACATGCTTGGCCCACCTGACTGTTCAACCTGAGTTGATCCAGAGAATAAAAGAAGCCCAATCTGCTGATTCCATCCTAGCAGCCCTCAGGAAAGATGCAGAACATAGAGTAAATTCAGAATTTTGAGTCTCTGCCAATGAGTTGCTCAGATTTTAGGATAGGGTGTGTGTTTCATGTGACAGTGAACTAAAAAGGGACATCATGACAGAGACTCATAACTCAAAATTTGCCACGTATCCTTGAAGCACTAAGATGTATTAAAGTATGTGACCCTAGTTTTGGTAGAACGAGATAAAAAAGAGGTGGTCGACTCTATTTTCAAGTGTCTGGTGTGTTAGAAAGTCAAGACAAAGTATCAACACCCAAGTAGACTACTTCAACCATTACCGATTTCGGAGTGGAAGTGGAAACACATCACAATGGATTTCGTGAAAAGATTGCCTAGAGCATGCTCAGGACATGATGCCATTTGGGTAATTGTTGACCGGCTCACAAAGTCTTCTCACTTCTTAGCCATCAAGATAACCGACCCCCTAGACAAACTAGCAAAAATGTATATTCGGGACATAGTCAGGTTACATGGAGTACCAGTAACAGTAGTATCCGACAGGGACCCCAGGTTCACTTCTCGATTCTGGTATAGTTTTTAGCAAATCATGGAAACAAAACTATCTCTTAATACCGTATTCCACCTTCAAACCGATGGACAATTAGAAAGGATGATCTGCATACTAGAAGATATGTTTTGAGATTGTATTCTTGATTTTGGAGGTCATTGAGATGGTCATTTATCTTTAATAGAGTTCGTATACAATAACAACTACCAAACAAGTATCGGCATGGCTCTGTACAAGGTGTTATATGGCCGCCCATGCAGATCGTCGATTTATTGAGAAGAGGTAGATGATAGAAAATTGTTTGACCCAGATCTTGTGGAGGAGACTATAGCGAAAATAGTTAAGATTAGGAAGAACATTCATACGGCTCATAGCAAACAGAAGAATTATGCGTACTCCTGGAGAAGGGATTTAAAATTTGAGAAAGGTGATCGAGTGTTCCTTAAGGTCACTCTTTCAAAGAGAATCAGTAGGTTTGGTAAAAAAGAAAAATTAAATCTCCAATTTATTGAGTTATTTAAAATCTTAGACAGAATTGGTACCGCTGCCTACAGACTGACACTACCTCCAGAATTATTCAAAGTCCATAATGTGTTTCATGTGTCCATACTGCACAAGTACAACTCAGACTCCTATCATATCTTAGCCCACGAGCCCCTTTCATTTTAGGAGGATCTGTTCTCTGAGGAGGTACTGGTAGGCATTGTAGACTGAAAGAGTAGAGTACTTCGCAAACGAAAAATTTTCTTCATTAAGATCCTATGGTAGAA
This sequence comes from Carica papaya, assembly GCF_000150535.2. Next base: position 879,959 of record NW_019014658.1, on the reverse strand, counting down.
TCACACAAAGAGATAGGTCATATGGGAGCTAGAATTAGACTTTAGAGCGCAGTATTCCCAACTGTTTGATTGAGTGAGAGAGAAACAAATTTGAGAGATCAAATTTCTTTTAAGGGGGAGAGTTGTAATACATGAGTTCAGAATTTGACATGAGATTAATTTTAACATTAAAAAAATGTATAAAAATCTATTTTTAAAATTAATAAATTTTAATTTAATGTGAAATTATGGAAAAAATAGGTTGAGAATGAAATTAAAAATAATTTTGGGAAAAATGGGTGAAAATTTGGGGGGGGATGGTGTTTTTGAAAGAAAAATAAAAAACTGGGGGGTCAAAACATAAATTAAAAAAATTTTACTACGTAAGACCGCTAAGTCAGCAATCTTGATGAACCGGAGCACGCCGTGTGGCAAGGCACGCTGACTTAGTGCCATGCGGGAGGCCACACTAGCGATTTGCGTGTCTTGCGATAGGACGTCCCAGAAACGTTCCTGCATGCGTGGACATTTCGGATCCGTTTCCTTCTCAAGTGCGAATGAATGGTCACAATTAAATGCGATGAACAATCCAGATTCGTTTCTTCTTTAAACATGATCGGACGATCGAGATCAAATCACGATGAACGGTCCAGATTCATTTTCTCATTAAACGCGATTGGACGGTCGAGATCAGATGTGATGAACGACCTAGATTAATGCGAGACGGGTATAAATATTTCGCATCATACTAAATCCAAACCTTAGTTGACAGCCTCCGTCAGAGAAGAAGAACTAGTCACCAGATAAGAGAGCCGATCACCGCCCGTCGCCCCGCCGGAGACACCTCTGGCTGCCAAAATAAAAATTCTCTTATCCGCTCGAAATTTAATTCGTAGCACTCCATGGCCAAATCGAAGCTAAAGGAACGCTAGGTGAGTCGAAAACTACGGGCAAAGCCCGATGGCGCTGCCACGGGTAGAACCCACAACCTCCTCTAATGAGCCCATTCTCGTTTTTCGTTTTGTGCAATTTTTTCACCATTATATTTACCGTTCTATTTTTTACAGGTTGATCGAAGAAAAATGCCAAGCCGCGAAGGTGAGCTGGTAGAGCTGCTTCACCAAAAAATCCCACCACGAGTAGGTTTTCGTTTTTTGACTTTTTTAGGCCAACTGAGGCCCCTTAATGTGTTTTCTTACAAGGATGGGTATAAAATCGGCCAAAACTGGCTGAAAACATCCAGGCCAAGGCGCAGCAGTGCCGATGCCGGAGCACGGCAGTGACGTCGTGCTAGAATCCTGAAATTGGTCGAAAAAGGATTTTTAACACTAATTTTGAGTTTTTAAAGTATTTTTAGGTACGTGAAGCGTGTTTTAATCTCCGCAGAAAAATTTAAAAAATTTGGGGATCGCTAGTAGGCGCAGTAAAAAGTTCGATATTTCGGATATCGATTCGGGTAAGGATCCTTTACCTTATTCTTTGTTATGGAATTGAACCTTAATAATCAGTAATATAATATTTTGTATAATTTAAAAAATTTTGAAAATAATTACAAGTTACTAATGGAGGCAGAACCGGTTAGTCATTTATTTATTATCCTGTTTAGCTGATTGTTAAATTTATAGTTTTAAATACATTATGATATACTAGAATGGTTGAATAATTCAATTGTACTTCATTGAGATATATATTGCTTGTCTTGCGTGATTACGGTTGATTTGTAAAATTGAAAATTAATATGCAAATAAAAAATTGTTTGGTCATGTAAATTAATGAATGATAGTCTTAGTAGATATCCTAGGAGATGGTGGATTGACCGGGTACATAGAGAACCCTACCGTGAACGTTGCCTTATACTGGACGAGTTATCGAGAAATGATATTTTTGGCGCTAATATTGAACAAGGTATGGGGACGGCTCGATTCACCCTCATACCGGACGTGGTATTGAGGACTAATATTTTTAGCGCTCATACTGGACGGGGTATGGGGATGGTCGGTTAGTTGACAATGTTGGATATTGGTTCATGCGTAGTGGGACAGCCTTATGGGCCCTTCAGGGATACCAGTAGGCAAATAAAAAGGGAAAGCAATTGTTATTGCTCACTTGAAAATGAGATTGAAATATTATTTGAGTTATTGTCTCTATAGGTCGATTTTAGAAATCTCGCAACGGTAAATATATGCAATAAATATTTTTTTTTTCGTAGTAAATGAATTTACATAAATCAAGAGCTCAATTGGTTATTTTTATGATTTTTTACAGACTTTTAGTTTCTGTATTGGTGAGTAGTGTGATATTCTTACTAAACTAATGTAGCTCACCTTTTCACTAATTATTTCATATCAAGAGGACCAAGATTCAGATTTCGATCAACAAGAGGATTGTGAGTAGTTCACCACCTGAACTCCCTTCAAAAGGTAGTAAGGTCGTCATAGAATGCTCAGTTATTTGTGTTTTATTTATTTATTTGATTTTCGTTTGTTCTTTTAAAAAAGACATTCCTGTATCCCTATTGGACATTTTAAATTATTGTGTAAAAAATATAAACCTTAAATCTATTATTTCGTTTATTCATTTAATTTATGATTTTATTTTCTTTTAAATTCCGGGACTTTACAAACAATTTATAATATATAGTTTTACCATGTTTGTCCTTTAATCCAAATAGTGCAAGTATATTATATTTAATATTTCTTCAAATTCTTTATAAATTTAATGAGTATTTTAAGAAATAATAAATTTGATTGATATAAGTAATGATATAATAGCTACATAGAAATGACTATTCAAATATCTATTTATTTTTATAGATAAATTAATTGAATAATTATTTGAAAAAAAAAATTATTTTGTAAATGTTAACATTGAGCAAGTTAAAGATTTAAATGTAATTTGCAACTATTTTATAATTAAAATAAAACAATTAGATTTTTTTATTTTATTTATGAAAAATTATCTTTATCATTTATTTCTTTAGTATTAATATTCTATCTAAAATAATAATATTATTAACTTGCATAATAGGTGCATAATAACTTTATATACTGAATTATCACCATAGTAATATGACAAAGTTTAAGTTTTGTAGTAAATAAAATATTAGTTAGAACAAGTCATTAAGTCATAAATCAGTCAAAATTGGTATTTTAGTGTAAAAAAGTAAGTGATATAAATATAAATTCACTTTAATTTATTAATAAAATAAAATAAAAAATTTTACTAAAAAAATAAAAATAAAAATTAATGTCAAAATAAATATTAGGGAAGAAAGAAATATATTATAATTAATTTCCATGAAGAGGAAATAATAATTTAATATAATTATAATAATAAAATAATTAATGTCAAGTAATTGTGGAACTCTATTTGTAAGTTCATGAGTAACTTAATTATGAAATTTAGAAA
>NW_019014658.1:855781-869887 GCF_000150535.2 Carica papaya | reverse complement strand
TTAATGCACCGGCACTGGGTTCTTCCGGTTTAATGGTTATCATCACACTAATTTCTCTGAGGATGATACAAATCGACACAGTATGTGTTGCACCGAGATTTCAAAATTTAACATGTCGACGGGAGAGAATAGCACTCACTCTCATTTGAAATCCGTGACCTTGTTATACACAAAAATCGGAGAGAAGGTATTCAACGAGATGCTATCGAGCAACCCTAATATTGAGAGACTAGCTGTGAAGAGCAGTATAATTGAGAAAATCCCTAATCTTCTCTTGGAATACCTTAAGGTCTTAGAAGTTAAGAATTGTGAGGTCAGTCAGCCGGTGGGTGTATGTGCCCCAAGCCTTGAATCTGTAACATTATGCACAGGGGACTTCAACATATGGCCTAAAGGCAATGGATACCGGGTCATGAAAACCCTAACCCTGAAAGAGGTTACAGGCTTAAAATCCGATTCTCTGGAGAAGTTTCTCTCTTGCTGTCCTGTAATTGAGAGTTTAACTATTGCTTCATGCAAATTACTCACACATATCAAGCTAGAAAATTCGAGGCTTAGGAGCTTGGAGATTGAAGGTTGCAATCTCTTGTCCGGTGGGGAAATATGTGCACCGAGGCTTGTTTACTTCAAATATGTTGGCCACCTTGTGGAGTTTGAGCAGATGATTACATCTTCTGAACTCAAAGCTGAAATCAAACTGACAAAACCAGATGATAAGGTTGTCGACGATCTCTTCCCAATGAAGGTGAAGAATCTCCTTCGGAACCTCGGTCAGGCTAGAGTTCTTGAACTTAACAGTGCCAAAATTGAGGTACATATATTTATATATACATACTAATTATTGTTTATATCTTCATATATTACATTTAAGAATATATTAGTCTTGAATTTAACAATTTCTTGATGTTGGCAAGTATGTTATTATATCCGAGGACGTGCAAACTGGGTTTCCACCAATATATTTCCTGAGTCATGTAACAGTGAAAACAAGCAGCTTGAGAAACTTCAGCCATATCGACCTCGTCTTAGGAGTCCTCCGCATTTCATTGTGCCAAAAAGTTTTATTGATAACCAGCGGAGATACTGGCATTGATCTTAAGGTATATATTTATTTTGAATATTCATTATCATAATCTTTAATCATATATGAATTTTTAAATATTTTATGAAATTTTGTAAAAAAAAAAAAAAAGAAAATTTACTCGTCTTCATAAAACTCTCAGTTTCAGACTGTTCCAGAGGGTGACGAATTGGAGCTATTGGATGAATGGGATAGTCATGACTGCCTGAATCATTTGACTGAAGTGAAGATTAAAAACTGTGATGGTAGTTATAAAGATTTGGAGCTGATAAAGTATTTGCTTGGCAAGGCAACCACGCTGGAAAACATGTCCATTCTCTTCACTACAATTCGTCCATCCGAACGTGGAGTTGCTCCTCCGACCGTTCATAACATCATTGATTATATTAAGAAATTTCCCAAGGCATCCCCATCTGCCGAATTGGTTTTTATTAATTAGATGTTGTATGCTTTTTAATTTTGGTTTCTTTTAATTTAGGACTTTACGGTGGTTATCAGCTTTTTAGTTTTTCAGCTTTGCTCTGTCAGTCCAATAAGTATTGCAAACTTTAAGCAATTTGGTTATGCACTTAATTATGACTTTTGTGGTTAATTTAATTAGGAGTGTTTAAATATCTCAATCTCTTTTGATAATCTCTTGCTTGTTGATTATGTATGTATGTCTGTGTGTATATACATCTTTACACACACAGGCGTCTATATATAAGGGTTTGGGATGAAATTAACCGAGACAGACTTAGAAAAGAAGGTGATGTTGGGTGGTTTCTGTTGCTTCGTGGCGGTGTTGCAATGCTGGCTGGTTGTTTTCTGCTGCCGTGTTTCTTGTTCGTGGCTTTTTGATTTCTTACTTCGAGAAAAAAAGAAGGTGAATCCATAATCCGATTTTTTATATATTACTAGATTTGAAAAAAGAATATATATTTTTGCAATGACCTGATCAGGTACAAATTAAATAACTTGCAAACTTAACATAGTTGAGAAAAAAAAAGTTCGAAGCTCTCTTTAGCTTCAGAGCCTGTTTAGGTTCATATGTTATAGGAGTAGAGCACATATATATCAAGGCATGCTAAAGAGTTTCACATGCTTAACGTAGATTATTCGAGCTCAATAATGTATGCGAAGAGCTCTTTAAATAGAGTGAATAAATCTACACCATGAGCATATAGTCTATATGGGACAAAGAGTATAATCAACATCCATGACTTGAATTGTTGAATCAATAGAAAAGGCAATCATTTAAGAAAATTTGGCATAGATTCATCTGTAAAACGGTAAGAATTTTATTAAGAATACGAGTTATGTTTAAACCTAATTTATGAAACTGCCAACATTGACTAATTCTCTTTAAATGTTGACTATTGAAAACCGTCAGCATAATTTTTTATAAAAAATATAATAAAAAATCTTTTGTAGTTTCTATTAAACCTCATGTCTATTCATTGAGATGCTTAACAAACTTCTACTACATCACGCCGTGCAAAACCTTTACAATAGTTTTATATTCACTTAGTTGAAGAACGACTAATATAAATTTGACAATGATCAATATAAAGACATTGATAGTTATTGTAATTTGAGCAAATACAACATATATGCAAAATATAATATAAATAAAATTTATGAATGATTATAAATCTAAAAAGTGGATCCAAAAACATTACTATCTTCGCAATCAGTAATCTTCAACATTATTGTAGTATTTCTATATCTATGACATAAATTGTTGAATCAATAAAAAAGGTAATCATTTAGAGTTTGGTATAGTTTCATTCATAAAGCTACACGGACTTTATTAAGAATACGATCTATTTTCAAACCTGGTTTATGAAAGAAACCAAGTCAAGTTATTTTAAATGTATTTTAAAAGATTTTTAGAAAATATAATCTAGAGTTTAATAATTCTTTTTAAGTGTTGGCTCCTTAAAACCACATGTATCAATTCTTTTATTTTTTTGAAAATTTTGATAAAAAGATATATGTGCATTTTTATTTGCATAATATATCGACTCTTAAAAATCGCCGGTATTGAATAATTTATTTTAAATTTGGCTATAAAAGAAGCCATCGACAGAAAATAGAGATCATCTTCCTCATGTCGCACACTACAACACCTACAACTTTTTTGTACTTTTGTCATTCCTCTTTCCACTGAATCAAAAACAAACTTTGAGATGTAGCTTATCATGAGTGGCTAGACGCTTTTACTTTTCCCAGTTAATTGATTTAGTAAAACTACAATGTGTATTGTGAGATAGAATTTTTATTTCTAATTTTGTTTGAATACAAGTATTTATTTATTTCTCTGCATATATATATAATTGTTATTGCTAACCATTTAAACAGGGCCTGTTAGATGTGTAACCCAATGGGTATAACCATCCGAGGCAACTCAAATCTGTAATCGTTTGAGCCAAAATGGTACCCAGTGGTGATTAGTTTCAGACAAAGGGAACAAAAAATCTAGTTGATCGGTTCATGCAGATGAATATGATAACCTAAATCAGGTACTTCTAGTTTCTACGGCCATTGACAAATTAAATTTCAGAGACGTTCCCGAAGTTCTTTGATAAATGAGAACTAGTTAGTAAATGTTTCTTGACTGGTTTAAAATTAAAGAAGGATTGGTTGTCAGAACATTTTTTACAACTATAACTAATTTGTTGCATTTTGATAAACCTGATTTTTGCATTTTTATTTGCATAATATATCGGCTCTTAAAGATCGCCGGTATTGAATAATTTATTTTAAATGTTGGTTCTTAAAAACCGTTAGTATTGAATAATTTCCTTTAAATGTTGGCTCTTAAAAATCTTAGCGTAGTTAGTTCTAAAAATTTTAATTGGAGAATTTATGTAGTCTCTAGTAAGAGATTCGTTGAGATGATTAATGTTCATCGAGCCATAAGACTTTTACTGTAATTTTATATTCATTTTTAGTTGAAAAAGAACCAATATAAATTTAACCAAAATCGACATTGAGACATCAATAATTACTATAATTTGAGCAAAACCAACAAAAATGCAAAATATAGTACAAAATAAAAATTTATGAATAATTATAAATCTACCCTTCTTTATAGCATAATGTTTTGTAATAATTGCTTTAGATTTAGATGTAATTAATATTAAATTTCTCATAAATTTGAAATTATTAATCAAATTTTTTTGTGAAAGTTGAGAAAATAAGGTGAGGAGATTTTATTACCAATACTATAGAGTGAAAATCCTCAAATGATTAATTTGATATCTGATTGGGTAGCGTGAGGCTGACAAAAGGGCTAAACCCTTTCTTCTCCGTATAAATCTCTCTTTCACATTTCATCGGCCACAAACCCTAACTCAGAATACTCATGGAATCCACCCTCCTTTCAAGAATTCAGACGAGACCAGCAGCGAGAATGAGAAGATCCATAGCAAGACCAGGATCTGTAGCCACCGACGGTGTTGATCGGATTAGTCAGCTTCCTGACGACCTTCTTTACAAGATCACATCACTCTTGCCGCCGGAAACTGCTGCTCAGACGGAGATCTTGTCAAAACGATGGCTGAATCTCCGGCGCACATCTCCGACCATTGATCTCAAGGAGGTTTTCCCAGGTAAGCCATATACCCAGGAACGACGACAGGTATTCATTAACTATATCGAAACTATTATGACCCGATATGAATTGGCCAACCTTGAAAGACTCACCCTGCAAACGAGTTTACCCCTTGACGATCTGTTCGAAGGTATTGTCAGTAATCTTTTACAGGTAGCCATAGAAAATGAAACTAAGAATCTTGAGTTTTGCTTTGTTCTGGGTCGTCGTGGGCCTTCCAAAGAAGGTTACTACAGTGTACCAGGAGTTGTTTTCGTGTCTGATTCACTAATTACTCTGGGTTTAGAATCTTGTCTATTTGATCGAGTTAATCATGTACGTTTGCTTGCACTGAAAGAACTTTCGTTGACCGAAATCATTTTGTCAGACGAAATCCTTTTAACTTTAGTCAAAGGTTGTCCTTCAATGGAGAAGTTGACCATCGCGAACTGTTACGGGTTCGAACGTCCGATGGTGAAAAGCAATCGAATGAAAACACTGAACTTTAAGTATTGCCCACAAATCTTAAAACTTGAACTTAGTGTTCCATGTTTGGAGAATTTAACGTACGCAGGAGACATGAGTACAATCAGACTCCACTCGGTTTTTGGTTGTGATCTGGTAACTTCCTTGACCTTGTCTTATGTTACCTTTGACGAATATTCATTCGAGGATTTGGTATGGAGTTTCACAAATCTTCGACATCTCAACTTGTTCAACTGCAAGATTAATAATGTTCCAATTATGTCAATCAAGAGTCTCCGAGGGCTGGAGATGGTGAACTGCCGTCCAACAACCCTGCATCTTCCGCTTATTACTCCCAACCTTGAGTTTCTTCGCGTCTCTAATTTCCTGGAAGTAGGTCATTTAAGGCCTTACTTGCGGTTGCTTGGGAAATACATCAGATCCATCTTGCTGGGATCAAACATTCGGCTTCAGTCTGAAATTGTGGAGAAAATCATGGCTGGCTGTCGATTTTTGGAGAATTTTTCCTTGTTAAACTGTAGTGGGTTTGAGCAACTCATAATTCTCAGCAAGAGTCTGAGGAGTTTGTGGATCGAAAACTGTTCTCACTTGGTTAATTGTGAGATTGATGCTCCAAATCTGATTTTCTTCAAGTACACCGGCCAGTCTATCAACTTCCGGCGAATCAAGGGATCCGAGGCGCTCACTGCTGAGCTCCGTGTTCTTCCGCATAATCTCTACTATCGCATGAGCGATGAGGCTCAGATTACAAATTTGGATGAGCTTCTCCTCCATTTCCCTCATGCCCAACATGTTACGATCATTGACAGCACTTACCAGGTAAGTATACATATAACTGATAAATCTTTTTGTTACATCTTACTTGCTCTAATTCTAATATGTTTTGTTTGAGAAAATTGTCTCAGGTGCATCAAAATAGAGACCGAAAAGTGCTGAAGGAGCGTCGCCATGTTCTGTTCAGGACAAGCTTTGAAGACATTAAGATTGTGAAATTTTTCACTGAGCTTTTCAATGATCTGGTTACCCTCAAGACTTTCTCAATACTTACGGGATCAATCAGCATTGAGATGACGGTACTGAGTTCTATTGCTTAATTTGCTTTGTTCTCATCATATATAATAAATAGATAGATAAACACCATACAGATTAACAAGCAAATATTCCGTGAGCAATGCCTTATTAATATGATTTGATTTTCCAGTTCAAGGAATTTGCAGAAAGCAGTGACAAAAAGCAGAAGTCTTCAATATCTACTTCCCATGACTGTCTCAAAGATCAACTTACAGAAATCAAGATGGAGGAATTTGTGGGTAACCTTCATGAGATGGAGTTGCTGGAATTTCTACTTGAGAAGGCATTTTTTGTAGAGTCTGTCTCTATCTTATTTAAGAGTACATGCACAAGAAGTCATCGTTTGGACGTCATGAAGAGAATCGGAGAGCTCTATGAGATTTCTAGAAATCCCAGAATTTCATTCGTTTCAGTGCTTGAACAGAATGGATGATCATCTCAAGGAGATTTCAACTTTGGAATATTTGCATTTAATTAGCTGTGTGTTAATTATTCTGGATGTTATATTCTCTTAGCTGCAGAAATTTGCCCATTGCAATCCTTTGTTGTTCTCGAATATTAAATTAACAATTGCTTATTTCTCATCTTGCATATATGTCATTCGGTTTCTATTTGTTTGAAGAACTAGCTCATCAGACAGCAATCTCTTGCATGCTACAAACCAGGCTATATTTTTTTAATTAATTTAGATCTATATGAATATTAATGTGGAATATACTTCCAAAGTAATATAATTACAAACGAATATTCATTAGAATTAATCTCAATATTTATTCAAGGTATACATTAGCAAAGATAAACAAATTATATATGACCTTCAAGATGGATTTGGGAAGCCCTATGATATGATCAATTAGGGCTCTTTGGACAGAAGGTTAGGGAAGATGCACTTTGGGAGAAGGCGGCAATGGATAAGTCAATGTGTCTCCACAATTATCATGTCTATGCTTGTCAATGGGTCCCCTTCAGGATCCTTCTCTGTGAGAAGAGGTTTAAGATAGGGAAATTCTTTCTCTTTCCCTTCTTATTTAACATAATGGGGGAAGGAGCGATGTTTCGCAAAGCAATTCGAGAAAACCTTTTTGAGGCTGTAAAAAAAGATTCAAAGAAATCAATGTCATATAGCTATTTAAAATTGACAAGGATACGGTTTTAGGTTCGGACATTGTTTGGTATTTGGACTTGAATGTTAATTTCAGGAGGCTTGTCTTGGATTAGGAGAGGAATTAATGGTCAAACTTGTTTTCTTTGTGGAACCAAAGAGTATAATCAATATACACTACTTGAATTGTTGAATCCATCGAAAAGGCAACCATTTTGGAAATTTCGGCATGGCTTCATCCATAAAATGAATAAAAATTTTATTAAAAATACGAACTATATTTAAAACTAGTTTATGAAACTACTAGTATTAATTAATTTTCTTTAAATGTCAGCTCTTAAAAACTGCTAACGTAACTCTTTGTAAAAAAAAAAATTTATCGAGAATCTTATACAATCTCTAATAAGTATCTTTTCTATTCATTGAGATGCTTAACAAGCTTCCACTACATCGTGCCACAAGACCTTTATAATGATTTAATATTCATTTAGTTGAGGATCGACCAATGTAAACTTGATCAGAATCAACATTGAGATATCAATAGTTAGCGTAACTTGAGTAAAACCAACATATATGCAGAATATAATATAAATAAAAATTTATGAATGATTATAAATCTAAAAAGTAGATAGTTTGTACATCCAAGAACATCAATATCTTCGCAATTAGTAATCTTAAAATTATTGTAATATTTTTATATCAATGGCCTGAATTGTTGAATCAATGAAAAAAACAACCATTTAAACTTTAAGAATTTACTAATAATACGATCTATATTCAAACATAGTTTATAAAAGAAACCGAGTCGATGTTACTTAAAATGTATTTTAAAAGATTTTTGAAAAATACAATCTATATTCAAGTACTAAGATTTAGTAATTCTTTTGAAGTGTCGGCTCCTTAAATCCACATGCATTACTTTTTTGTAAATTTTAATAAAAAAATATGTGCACTTCTATTTGCATGATGTATCGGCTTTTAAAAACCACCAGTATTGAATAATTCCCTTTAAATGTCGGCTCTTAAAAATCCCCAACATAACTTTTTTAAAAAACTTTGATCGAAGAATTTATGTAGTCTTTAATAAGTATTATTTTTATTCGTTGAGATGGTTAACATACATCACTTCATCACGCTGCAAGAACTTTATAGTAGTTTTATATTTATTTTTAGTTGAAGAATGATCAATATTAATTTGACCAGAATCAACACTGAGACATCGGTAATTATTGTAATTTGAGGAAAATCAATGCATATACAAAATATAATATAAATATAAAAGTTATCTTGCATTTCAAAAGAAAGTTATTTGACACAAAGTGTGCACTAACACTTAATTAGGTTTCTCAAAATCTACCCTTCTTTGTAATATAATGTTCCTACCAACTCCTTTACAGATTTAGCTGAAATTAATTTTAAATTTCTCATAAATGTGAAATTACTGATCATAAAAATTTGGTGAAAATTGAGAAAATAAAACATTTATTTATAATGAGTAGATTTTATTACCAATCTGTAGGGTGAAAATCCTCAAAATAATTGATTTAATATCTAATTGGCTAGCGTGAATCTCAAGTAAAGGCTTATAAAAAGGCTAGACCCTTTCTTTTCTGTACACATCCCTCATTTCACATTTCGTCAGCCACCAACCACTACTCAGAATACTCATGGAATCCATCCTCCTTTCAAGAATTGAGAGGAGACCAGTGAGAGTGAGAAGATCTATAACAAGACCAGTCGCTGTAGCCACCGATGATGTTGATCGGATCAGTTCGCTTCCTGATCATCTTCTCCACAAAATCACCTCGCTCTTGCCGCCGGAAACTGCTGCCCAGACGGAGATCTTGTCAAAACGATGGCTGCATCTCCGGCGCACATCTTCGACCATTGATCTCAAAGAGGCTTTCTACCGTAAGCCATATACACAGGAACGACGACAGGTATTCTCTAACTATATCGAAACTATCATGACTCGACATGAAATGTCCAAACTTGAAAGGCTCACCCTGCAAACAAGTTTGCCCCTTGATGACCGGCTCGAAGTTCTGGTCAGTAATCTTTTACAGGTAGCCATGGAAAATGAAACTAAGAATATTGAATTATCCTTTGCTCTGGGTCGTCATGGGCCTACCAAGGAAGGTTACTACAGTTTACCAGAAGTTCTTTTCGTGTCTGATTCATTAATTACTTTGGGTTTAGAAGCTTGTGTATTTGATCAAATTAATCATGTACAGTTGGTTGCACTGGTAGAACTTTCGTTGACCGAAATCATTTTCTCGGAGGAAATCTTCGACACTTTACTCAACGGTTGTCCTTCATTGGATAAGTTGACCCTCGCGAACTGTCACGGATTATTCAACCCGGAGGTGATAAGCCCTCGAATGAAAACACTGGAAATTAGGTATTCCCCACAAATCTTAACAGTGATGCTTGACGTCCCATGTTTGGAGAATTTAACCTACTCAGGAGACATGAGTCAACTTAGACTCCAATCAGGGCCTGGTTGTCCTCTGATGACTTCCCTCATCTTGTCATATGTTACCCTTGACCGATTATCATTCGAGTTAATAGTATTAAGTTTCCCAGATCTTCAAAATCTCATCTTGTCCAACTGTAGAGTTTTGGATTTTCAAAGTATTCCAATCATGACTCTCCGAGGGTTGGAGATTGTGAACTGCCGTACTCCAAACCTGCGGCTTCCGCTTATTACTCCCAACCTTAAGTTTCTTCGCATGTGCAATTTCCTGGAACTAGGTACTTTAAGGCCTTACTTGTGGCTGCTTGCGGCAAACATCAGATCTATCTCACTGGGATCAAACATTCGGCTTGAGCCTGAAATGGTGGAGAAGATCATGTCTGGGTGTCGATCTTTGGAGAATTTCGCCTTGTTGTTCTGTAATGGGTTTGAGCAACTCATAATTCTTAGCAAGAGTCTGAGGACTTTGTCGGTGGAAAACTGTCCGTCCTTGGTTAATTGTGAGATTGATGCTCCAAATCTGATTTTCTTCAAGTATGCCGGCCAGTCTATCAACTTCAGCCAACTCGATGCCTCCGAGGACCTCACTGCTGATATCCGTATTCTGCCGTGTAATCTCTACTTTCGCATGTCTGATGAGACCCAGATTACAAATTTGGTTAAGCTTCTCCTCCATGTCCCTCATGCTGAAGATGTTACGATCATTGACAGCTCTTACCGGGTTCGTATGTGCCGGTGATGGTGATAAATTTTTTAGTTAGATCTTGCTTGCTCTAAATCTAATATATTTTGTTTGAGAAAATTGTCTCAGGTGCATGAAAGGAGAGACCGGAAAGTGCTGAAGGAGCCACGCCATGTTCTGTTCAGGACAAGCTTTGAAGAGATTAAGATTGTGAAATTTTTCACTGAGCTTTTCAATGATCTGGTTACCCTTAAGATTTTCTCGATATTTATGGGACAAATCAGCATTGAAATGAAGGTACTGAGTTCCATAGCTTAATTTGCTTTCTTCTCATCGTATATAATAAATAGATAGATATACACCATGCAATGCCTTATTAATATGATTGATTTTTCAGTTTAAGGAATTTGCTGAAAGGAATGACACCAAGCAGAAGTCTTCAAAATCTACTTCCCATGACTGTCTCCAAGACCAACTTACAGAAATCAAGATGGAGGAATTTGTGGGCAACCTTCATGAGATGAAGCTGCTGGAATTTCTACTTGGCAATGCACTTTTTTTAGAGTCTGTCTCTATCTCATTTAAGAATATATGCCCAAGAAGTCATTGCGTCCATATCATGAAGAAAATCCAAGAGCTCCACAAGATTTCCGGAAATCTCAGAATTTCATTTGTTTCAGTGCTTGATCACAATGGATGATCAGCTCAAGGAGATATTCACTTTGGAATATTTGCACCTAATAAGTTGTGTGTTAATTATTCTGGATGCTTTATTTTCTTGGCTGTAGAATTTTGCTCATCATACTCTTTTGTTTTTCTCGAATAACAAATTATAAATGCTGATTTCCTGTCTTGCATGTAAGCCATTCGATTTTTTTTGTTTGAAGAACTAGCTCATCGAACATGATCTCTTGCATGCTAGAAACCAGGTTACATTTTTTTTTCTAATTAATTTATATCTATGAGAAAATTAATATAGAATATACTCCAAAAGTAATATAATTATAAATGAATATTCATTAGAACTAATCTCAAAATTAATACAAGCTAATTATACATTAGCAAAGGTAAATAAAATATATATGATCTTCGAGGTGGATTTGAGAAACCCTATGATATAATCAATTGGGGCTTCCTGCTGAGGATGTTAGAGAAGATTCACTTTTGAAGAAGGAGGCCATGGTTAAGTCAATGTGCCTCTATAATTATCATGCCTATGCTTGTCAATGGTTCTCCTTCACAAACCTTCCTTGTGTAGAGAGGTTTAAGATAGGGAAATTGTTTCTCTTTACCTTCTTATTTAATATAGTGGGGAAATGAGTGATGTTTCGCAAAGCAAACTAGGAAAACATTTTTGAAAGTGTAAAGAAAGATTCGAAGCTCCTAAAAGTCATTTTGCTTCAATTTTTAAATGATACAGGTCATCTTTAGAGGAGATCAGTTAGGAGGTAAATAAGTACTGTAAGATCGCCTCTGGCCATAAAAATCACGTTAAAGAGAGTGATATAGTGAGTTAACAGGTGAGCATTAGTGAAGTCAATGAATAGACAAAGACTATTATATGCAAAGGTTGGCTCCATACCTTTTGAATACCTGAGCCTTCATCTGAATGCTTGTTTATCCTTAATTTAGATGTCGAAGCTTGTTATCGGCAATACGTATTCTAAGTTAGCATGATTGAAAAACATGTTCTTATCTAGTGGTAATAGTGTATTATGATTTATTTGGTTGGCACAAAAAGAAAAAATTTCAAGTAAAAGGACCAATCTATTGAGAATATGACTAATATTGGGATAACATGGTGGGTATAAATACCCTAGATTGAGTTTGAAAGCTAGTCAATTAGTGAGCTCTTTATTTCTTTAGTCGAGATCTAAATGGATGTACATTTGCACCTTCCCTCAATGAGTTATCTTAGATGGCCCCATTGTCAGGCCTTTTGAAGTTCAATATTAATTTGCCTTCCGAAGAATCTGGGGCCATTAAGCTTTTCTTCTGAGGTGTTGAAGGACAAGAATATAAGCCCTGATGCGCACATACTATAAATGATAACATTTTGTAATAATGACATCTATAAATGTTACTACAAATAGCATGCTGTTGTTCTTTTATAAATTAATTTTTTTTATTAAAATAAACAAAAAAATTAAATAAATTAGTAACAAGTGTAGATAACATACCCCTTTACTTTTTTGATAAGTACGTATATATGTAGTACGCGTGTCAACAATATTATGTATGTGCATGGTATAGTGTATGTGATATAAAATATTTAATTAAGTTGTTTTCCATTCACAATTATATATATCTATAAAATTTACAAAAAAAGTATATAAGTGAAATGTGAGGTATCAATTCTTAATTATTGTAATATCTAAGCGGCGGTAAATATATATATATTTAATATCTAAGCGGTAAATATATATATGTATATATATATATATATGTAATTAAATAATAAAAAAAAAGAGATCAGAGATTGAGAATGGAGAGATGCGACTGTGAGAGAAGAGAGAATCGAGCGGCATTGACGACTGAGAGAGAAGGGTCTCGCCGCGTTGTGCGATGCAACAGTCGAGAGAGAAAGGAAATGAGGCACGATGGCCATGGCGCATGAGGTGGTGGAGAGAGGAAGCAGCCGCAGGAAAAAAGAAGAAAGAAAGGAAAAAAAGGCAGAAAAGAAGAAAGAGAAGAATCATGTCGGGTAGAGAGAGAGAGGGAGAGAATAAGAAGAAGAAGAAGAAAGGAAAAGAAAGAAGAAGAAGAAATGAAAAAAAAAGGAGAGAAGAAGAAGAAGAAAAAAAAAGAAAATGAGAGGGAAAGGCCACATGGAAGAGGAAGGAAGAAGAAAAGAAAAAAAAAAGAAAAAAAAAGAAGAGAAAAAAAAGGGAAAAAGGAAGAAAAAAAGAGAAAAAAAAAAGAAAAAGAAAAGAAAAAGAAAAAAAAAGAAAAGAAAGAAAAAAAAGAGAAAAAAAATTAATTAAAGAAGAAAAATAGAGGGATGGCGATCAAATATGATATTGGTGCGCCGCATGTGACAACATGTGCTGATTCGATCATCAACGCCTGACATTTTCGGTGACACGTATATGATGACTCATGGTGGCGCTAACGACCGGGACCGCGTGTCTGAAAGTAAAATTCATTCATAATTTGATATAATATAATTTTTTAAAATTATTCATAATTTAATTTATGTATTTTTTATTATAAACGAGGAAAACTACTCAAATAATATTCGAATTTCTGAGAGAACCATAGATCGAGATAAAAAAGATT
The DNA here is from genome assembly GCF_000150535.2 of Carica papaya. The sequence continues at coordinate 856,133 of NW_019014658.1, read as the reverse complement.
TTCAAAACTTTTCTTATCACACTATAGGTAAGAATTATGTGTATTCCGTATGGAGACATAAATTATATAATTTATGTAAATGTGTATACGTATAGTGCATTGTGTGTGAATGTTTAAATGTATGTGTAGTATAATATGAATATAATTAGTATATCTAATTTGTATTTGTTTATGTTTATATAGTGTACATATATATGTTGTAACGCATGTGTGTGTCTATATATATATATATAAATATACGATGAATGTGATATAAATTGATAAGAACATAATTGATAAGAATAGATAAAAACAAATGCGTGAATAAATATATATATATATATATATATATATATATACTATATTGTGTGTG
>NW_019014658.1:839936-854808 GCF_000150535.2 Carica papaya | reverse complement strand
AGAAGATGATACAAAGAATAGTCAAGGCACACACCACCAAACAGAAACATAAAGAAAAACAAAAGGTAAAAAGTCATCAAGAAACGACACAACAGCAAAAGAGAAGAAGAGAGACTATGATTATACTAGAAAATATAAGAGCATCCAACAATCATAGGCAACACCACAAAAAATTAGAAACAACATGAATCGAATTGCAGTATGCATTTATAAATATTTCATATGTGCTGAAATTCTATATATAGTTATTATAAATAGCGTACTAGTATTTTTTTATATTTATAGAAAATTTTCATCAAAATAAATAAGAAAATTAAATAAATTAGTAAAAATATGTAAATAAAATATTTCTTAAATTTTTTAGTAAATATATATATATATATGTAGTATCCATGTCAATCATACTATGTATATGCATGCAAATAGTGGCTATAGTACAAAATATTTAATTAAGTTGATTTTTTATTTACCGCTATATATTTATAAAATTTACAATAAAAACATGCAAGTAAAATCGGAAAATCGATCTTTAATTACCTTTAAAGGATATGTCTCGACTAGTGGTTCCTAATATATGTTTCTTTTTTTTCAAGAGTCAAGTAAGAGTTTGGTTTATTTGCTTAGGTATTATAGATAGTCATAGAATACATAGTTTGGCATGATTTAAAGATTTTCTAGTTTAGCAAAGCAATTAAATTTTGGATGGGGACGACTCTTCTATGTGAGAATAATGGTTTTTTTTTTTTTTTTGGGAAGATAATGAGAATTTTATTTATCATAATCAAATACTAATAAACAAAAATGTAGTACAAAATTAAAAGAGTAAAGCTTCACAAAACTATTTAAGGAAAATAATATAAAATAATATTTAGATTGCAAAATTTTGTAGGATATTAAACAGTAAAGATAAAAAATAATAAGAGAACTAAACATAACACGATTGAAAATCTAATTTTGAGTCACTATTACATAACCAAACTTTTCTAAATTTTCTTTCTAAATTTTTTTTTTCTAAAAAAAATTATATTCATAGTAGCAAATATAATATCATCACACATTATAAGAAATTAACTATATCGGTAACCAAAACTTCATAATCCAAGCAATGTTTTCTTCTAATCTCTTTTGTGTCTATCTTTTTTAGGAAGAGAAAATCAGATTGAATTCACGTATGATATCTTACTCTCAGGTATGATATCTTACTCTACGGAATCATACCCATACCTATATACATATCTCACGAATTCAAATTATATCCATCTATTCAAGTTTTTTTTTTTCATACCGTATACATTTGATGCAAATTTTCTTAATTGTTAAGGAAATTCACTTGGTGGTAAGGGTCACTTTAGACCCAGAAAAAAAAAATGCTTATTTATATTAAGTGTACCTAGTTATTATATCCCATGTATAGCAGAACTTAAATTTGGAAGAAGAAAAAATAGGTGACCTGTAATTTTTGCCTTCCCCCGCCGCTTAAATTTGGTGGTAACGATCCCATTGGATACACCTGGTTTTGATTTAAGAAGGAAAACAGTGAGCTGTATACCAAAAGTAGCTCCGACAAAAACGTGACTGGTGTGAGACATGGCATAGATCAACGGCTAGGACTCATCCTCCACTATGAAAATCTGTGGGCGCAAACACGTGTAAAATGGATAGATGGTCCTTTCCCCCCACCAAACACAGTCCATTTCCAAACCCCTGAGTCTCTGGAATTGATCTCATCCCCCCATCACTTGAATTTCTGAGAGTGAGATCAGCGATAGAGAGTAGTACTGAGAGTGACCTAATTTTGCCTGTGGTACTACTCAGAATTTTCTGGGTTGACGCCATGGAGGAAGAGGCGGAACAGACGTCAAGAAAACGGAAAAGGACTCCTCCAGCGATGAAAGGCGGAAGAGAGAAAATCATCAAAGTAGATCCGATCGAGAAGCTTCCTTACCATCTGCTTCAGTCCATCTTGGGACGCTTACCGACGGATGCGGCCGCTAGAGCCGCCACTGTGTGTAAGAAATGGTATCAATCCTGGAAGACGTCTTCCATGCTCGACCTGGACGAGCTCCTATACAGGACAAAAACTTCTCCTGCTGGCAGAAACATTTTTATGAGATCCATGGAAGTAGCCTTGAAAATTCGCGAAATGGAACACCTTCAAGATCTTCGGATCTGGATCATGTTTCGCTTACACAGGGACAGACAGGTTCGTTATCTCGGGAAACAAGTCGTCGCTTCAGCCTTCCAGAGAGGTAAAATAAGAGCCGTGGACTTAAACTTTGGAGCTGACCGTTCCTTTATTACAGAACGAATATGCTTAGACCTACCAAAGGTTTTTTTCTCCGGAGGGACATATCTGATACGGGTAACGTTAGAAGCTGTCATATTTCCTACTTATGATGTTATGAACTTCCCTCGTCTGAAAGAGCTTACCCTGTCGAGAGTTTTCATATCCGATGAAATGTTGTCTAATGTTATTAAGAACTGTCCTATGATGGAGTACTTATCACTTACGGACTGTCTTAATCTGCAGTACATCAACTTTTCTAGTTCTAAACTTAAGAGTTTGCTCATTGATCGCTGCTATCATCTCAATAAAGTTGTCCTAGATGTCCCATATCTGGTTTTCTTTTCATATAATGGGAACCGCCTTGGAAACAAAAATAGTTGTTTCGATTTTCTTGATATCGTGGGTCCTCATCTCAACCTTCTGAATACTGTAGAGATTTCGGATGTCAATGTCAAAGCCTATCACTTCGCTTATCTCCTCGCCAAGTTTAAAAACCTTGAGAACCTGCACCTTGTAAACTGTAACTTTGAGCAGTCACCTCGAATTCTCATTCCCTCGCTCAAATTCTTGGATGTTCGCCTTTGTAGCAACTGTGAGGACATGGTTACAACCACCCCAGATCTTGAGCGTCTCCAGTTAATACCCATTAAAAGTGGCTTCCAGGTAAAGAAAACAATGATTTTTGCTAGCTTGAAGACTCTTTGCCTTGGACAAGGGGTGTTCCTCAGCAATGAGGCGTTTCCAGTTGTGATAAAAGGCATGAAGCTTCTGCAGTCTTTAGAACTGTGGGAATGCGAAGGATCTAGCCAGCTTAACATTGAGAATATGAGCTTGAAGACTCTGACTGTGGATGGATGTGGGAATATTCTAGAAGGCGATATCTTTGCGCCAAACTTGGTGACATTCAAGTACGTGGGTCATGTTCTACTGCTTCATCGTATTGTTGCTTCTTCAGCTCTCCATGCTCATCTCAATTTGTCCCAGGATGAGGTCCGCTCAAAATTTTATAGTGGTAAACACTATGATAGAGTGATCACTCTCCTTGAGAAGTTTAATCCCAACTGCAGAGATTTGACCTTGGTTTTGAATGACTCCAAGGTATTTACTATTCATTCTCTCTCTTTAATCGAACTATTACCAGCTTTTAATTTCCAGATGATTTATTTATTTATTTATTTGAGATTAATGAATGTGAAATTTATGAGAAGAAATCTGAAACGTTAGTGTTATGTGTTAGGAGATGAACTTGATCAGAATGTTAAACATGTAGATATAGTTGATCATGACGGTAGGAATTGCATGCAATATACAGTAATTTAACACCATGTAAAGACAGTATCATAATATATAGTAAATAATTAGGTCTTCATCATTCTCATAAACTACATAACATATGTGAAGAGAATGATATGATATTCATAGATCATATATATGAAACAATAATTGACACAGAGATCTTTTTACTTTGTTCTTGTTACACTCGCATATATATACATAAACTATATAAGTGATTCACTTTCTAAAGTCTTTTTTAACTTTATGGTTTACAAGTTACACATGCCCTTACACAAGAAACCCAGAAGCTTTCCAATTGAGCATCTGAGGAATCTCAATGTGAATCTCAAGTTTTACACCAAATCATTTCTTTGTCTGCTCTCCTCTGTACTATGCATCGCACGATGTCAGGATGAATTATACATGCAGACAGGTCTATGTTCCGTACACATGAAGGTAAATATACGTCTATTATATACATGTATATACGCACGCTGTTTATATATAATGGTTTCAACTCATGAATTTATTCATTTTCATTGAAAAAAAAACACCCAGTTCGGGAACAGGGATGAAGGAGGTGTAGGGGGGCGTGATCACGAGTGCCTGAGAGATCATCTGTCAGAAGTCACCATGAAGAAATTTAGAAGAACTGAAGAAGAAATGGAGGTGATGAAGTATTTGCTGCGGAAGGCAGCAAACCTGAAGACGATGCGAATCTCTCTGCAAAGGACATATCTTGAAGGTGATCGTGGGGAGATTATATCAACCATAAGGAGATACAGAAGGATCGCTATGAATTTTACCGTTCAGATGGATGGCGATGAGTGAGCTTTTTTGAACTTTTTTTTATCTTCTCTTTATTTTCATCATAAAAATAATAAAAAACTAAGAAAAAAGTAGCTTTTAGGATTTTTTTTTTTATTAAAATATTACAAAATAAAAAAAAAAGAAAATATAAAAAAAAAACCAAAAAAAATGAAAAAAAAACTTTAAAAATTAGGTTTAAAAAATGACAAAAATAGGCGAAAAAAAAAGAAACCTGGTAAATTACAGACTTTTTCTTCGTTTATTCATTAATGGTACTACTGTTGAAAAACTTTTTATTATATAGATTTTGTATTTGATGTTATGACAATAATTTTTTTTTTATATTTTTAAATATGTTCGCTATGTGCTTTTTGTTTTTCTTTCTTATATGAAGTCTGTTATTTATTAACAATAGATTAGTTCATACATATAGATACATGGTCATATATTTGATCACTATTTAACATGATTATCTATATAAATATTTATGAAATATAATATTAACTTACATAGATGTATAGATACATGAAGAATGAACATGTATGTACTCTAATGAATTAAGTGGTAACTATGACATCTTACTGCATTAAATATAGGATTTTAAAGTTTTATATTAGGGGTATGTTTGTTTTATGTTTAATCTTTTTAACATTATCGATTGCTTGTTGTTAACGAACAAGTACTTAGTTTAAATTTTAAAAACTTCATATTTTTATTAAAAAAATATCATAATTATTTTCTTAAAAAATATCGTAAGTATTATTAGTTTAGGTGTATTACTTAATAATGACCTTAAAGTATTCAGGGTTTTTAAACTTAGAGAAACTGTCATTTTGAAAAGAAAAGAAAGCAACTCATATGAGAATAGTTAAGCTACATTTTAAATACTATTTTTTATAAATTGTACTAATACTTGAGTTAGTCTGTATGACTTATTATTATCTTATTTCATTTAAAATATTTGAATGTACTAAGAAAATTTTTCATAAAAGTTACGGCCCCCCACTCCGCTCTTTCGGTCTCGATCCTCACTCAGCTTGGTCTCCTCTCTCACTCGCTTGAACTCACCCATCTTCCTCTCTTTCTTTTTTTTTTCTCTTCTGCTATTTCATTATATAAATACTTACATATATATATATATATATATTCGCTTAGTTTGTTCTCTTTTTCTTTATATTCTTCTTATTTTTTCTAATTAATTAATATATATTTTATATATTTTTTTTCTTTTGTACCCAGCAGGTGCACCAGCTGGGTATTACATAATAGCCAAAAAAATGATTGTCATACATAAAAATTACATAATTTTTGAAAAATGAGTTATCAATGTATCTTGATTAAATTTTTTTAGTATAATTTATTTTTGAGTGTTTTATTTAATATAATATATGGTATCAATTTGAGTACTTTAAATGGATAAGAATTAAATAAATGAATAAATTGCATATTATTGTTTTTTTTTATTAAAGAAAATCTTTATAAAAATAAACAAGGGAATTAAATAAATTAATAAAAATATGTAAATAACATATTCATTTACTTTTTTTAATAAGTATGTATATATGTAGTACGCATGTTAATAATATTACGTATATGCCATGAATAGTAGCTATAGTATAAATATTTAATTAAGTTGATTTTACATTTTCCGTTATATATTTATAAAGTTCACATAAAATGTACAGTGAAATCGGGATATCCATCTTTAATTACCTTAAAAGAGTATGAATGGAATAGCGGTTCCGAATGTATGTTTTTTTTTTACAAAAGTCAAGGGAGAGTTTGGTTTATTTGCTTTTGTATTTTCAATAGTCATGGAATATATAAGTTGGTAGGATTTAAGAGGAGCAAGTTCATCATTATTAATGGATACTCTTAAAGGATACATAAAATACCCAAATCATGTATATGAATGGTAGACATTTTTTCCAATCCAGACCAATGAGAAGATGCAAAGGAGGTGACGCAAAGAATACTAAGGACACAAAACGTGAAACACAAACATAAACATAAACAAAAGCCAAAAAGTCATCAAATAATAACACAACAATAGAAGAAAGAAAGAGATGAATAAGCACACAATAAAACATAAGAACACCCAACAATAGTAGACCACGTCACAAAAACCCAAAAACAAAATGAATCACTAAAGTATATATACTATAAATGATAACATTTTTTTAACAATGGCATTCATAAAAATTTCATATACGCTAAAATTCTATATATATTTATTACAAATAACGTACTATTGTCTTTTATATATAGAAAATTTTGATCAAAATAAACAATAAAATTAAATAAATTGGCAAAACATGTAGATAACATATTCATTTTTACTTTTTTAGTGTTAATAATATTACATATATGTATGGTATACTAGATATAATATAAACTATTTAATTAAGTTGATTTTCTTTTTATCGATATATTTATTTATAAATTTTAAAACAAAAATATGTAAGTGAAATATGGGGTATCAATCCCTAATTATCTTCGAAAGATTTAATTATTTATTTTGGCATTGTAGATATTCTTGGAATACATACGTTGATCGAATTTAAAAGATCTCCTACTTTAGCTTCAACGTTTGAATTTTGGAGAGAGGTGTCTTCCAAGTAATAAAAAAAATAGCTTTTTTAAAAAAAAATAATGAGAATTTTAGTTATCATAATTTAATGCTAATGAGCAAGAACTTTGTATAGAATCTTAAGATAAAAACAATATAAAACTATTTAAAGAAAATAATACAAATTTATTTTTGTGCATTTAGGTTGCAAAATTGAATTCGATACGAAACAACAAAGATGAAAACTAATACGAGAACTAATACAGATTATATAATTAATAACATGATTGAAAGACTCGATTTTGGTCACTATCACATGACCAACCTTATAATTTGAACATTACATTTCTAATTTTAATATCATCTTATATGACGTATACTCTTAAATTATATATAAAATACTCAAATCAAGATAGTTCGTGAAATTTAAAAATAAATTAACGATATGGGTGACCAGATAGATAATCATAATCCAAGTATTGTTTTCTTCTACATCTTTTTTGGCTATCTTTTTGAGAAAGAGAAAATCAAATTGGATTCACATACGATATATAACTTAACTGAGGAAATCATATCCACATGTATATACATATCTCACCAATCCAAATTATATGCATCTATTAAATTTTTTTACATAAATTAAGATTGATTACCATATATAATTGATGTACATTTTCTTAACTCCTAAGGATATTCACCGGGGTCATGATGATCATTTTAAACCCACAAAAAATATTTTTTGTTGTACATAATTATCATATTTTAACATATTATATCACACGTAAAGCAAAATTTATCATTAAAAAAAAAAGATAACAATCAAATGTTTCATAAGATTTGTTAAAAATTATTTTTATACACATTTTATTTTGTTTAATCATTTTTTAGCATTAGAAATTCATTCAAAAATATTTTTTTTCTCAAATAATTAGGGTTTTTTTTTTTTTTCAAATTTTGAGATAAGAGTTATATTTTTTCTTCTTTCTTATGTTAGGGTCGCATAGGATACACCTTGTTTTGATTTAAGAAGGAAAAGAGTGAGCTGTATATCAAAAGTAACTCCCACAAAAACTTAACTAGTGTGAGACATTGCAAAGATCAACGGCTAGGATTGATCCTCCACTATGAAAATCAGTGGGCGCAAACACGTGTAAAATGGATAGATGGTTCTTTCCCCCTTCTTCCCCCCAACCAAACACAGTCCATTTCCAAACCCTTGAGTCTCCGGAATTGATCTCATTCTCCCATCACTTGAATTTCTGAGAGTCAGATCAGCGATAGAGAGTAGTACTGAGAGCGACCCAATTTTGCCTGTGGAACTACTCAGAATTTTCTGGGTTGACGTCATGGAGGAAGAGACGGAACAGACGTCAGGAAAACGGAAAAGGACTCCTCCGGTGACGCAAGGTGGAAGAGAGAGGTCCAGGAGGAAAACCATCAAGGTGCATCCGATCGAGAAGCTTCCATATCATCTGCTGCAATCCATCTTGGGACGTTTACTGCCGGATGCGGCCACTAGAGCCGCCGCTGTGTGTAAGAAATGGCCTCAAATCTGGAAGACATCTTCTAGTCTCAACCTGGACGAGCTCCTACACTTAAGAAAACCTTTTCCGGCTTGCAGAAACCTTTTTGTGAGATCCATGGAAGTAGCCTTGAAAAATCACGACATGGAACACCTTCAAGATCTTCGGATCTGTACCATGTTTTACGACGGAAGAGACGCAAAGCTTCGGTCTCTCGGGGAACTAATCGTCGCTTCAGCCTTCAAGAGAGGTAAAATAAGAGTCGTGGACTTGAATTTTGGGGCTAAAAGTTTTCATACCCCGGAATAAATAAGCTTTCACCTCCCAAATGTTCTTTTCTCCGGGGGAACATATCTGATACGGGTAAGGTTAGAAGCTTGCTCGTTTCCTACTTGTGATGTCACAAAGTTTCGTTGTCTGAAAAAACTTATCCTGTCCAGAGTTTATATGTCCGATGAAATGCTGTCTAAAGTTATCAGTAATAGTCCTGTGATGGAGTACTTATCACTTACTGACTGTCGTAATCTGCAGTACATCAACTATTCTAGTTCTAAACTTAAAACTTTGCTCATTCATTGCTGCAAACAACTAATAAGAGTTGTCTTAGATGTCCCTTATCTGGTTTTCTTTTCATATTATGGGAACCTTTTTGAAGACCAACATAGCCGTTTCGATTTTCTTCATTTGGTGGCTCCATGTCTCAACCTTGTGAGTACTGTAAAGATTTCAGAAGTGAATGTTAGAGCTTGTCACTTCGCTAACCTCATTGCCAAATTCAAAAACCTTGTGAACCTCCACCTTACAAACTGTAACTTCGAGGAGCCACCTCGAATTCTCATTCCTTCGCTCAAGTTCTTGGATGTTTGTTATTGTAGCAACCATAAGGACATGGTTATAACCACTCCAGATCTTGAGCATTTCCAGTTTACACCCGCTAAAGATGGCTTCAAGGTAAACAAAACAATGGTGTTTGTTGTCTTGAAGACTCTGTACCTTGGACAAGGGGTGTTCCTCATCAATAAGGTGTTTCAAGTTGTGATAAAAGGCATGGAGCTCCTCCAGTCTTTGGAACTGAGTCAATGCCGTGGGTTTAAGCAGATTAACATTGAGAATATGAGCTTGAAGACTCTGATTGTCGATGAATGTTGCAATATTGTAGAAGGCAATATCTTTGCGCCTAACTTGGTGAGCTTCAAGTACGTGGGTCATGTTCTATTGCTCCATCGTATTACTGCTTCTGTCGCTCTCCATGCTCAGCTCCATTTGTCCCAGGACAAGGTCCGGTCAAAATTTTATAGTGGTGGATACTATGATAGAGTGATCACTCTCCTTGAGAAGTTTAATCGCAATTGCAGAGATTTGACCTTGGTTTTGAATGACTCTAAGGTATTTACTATTCATTCTCTCTTGTTAACCGAACTATTTATGAGCTTTTAATTTCCTGATGATTTGTTTTTTTTTCTTTCGGGATTAATGAATGTGAAAGTGATGGGACGACATCTGAAACATTCATGTTATATTATTACATCATCACATTATTAGGAGATGTAGTTGATCAGCATGTTAAACATGTAGATGGAAGTACTGTAGTTGATGATGACTGTAGGAATTGCCTGCAATATACAGTAATTTAACATCATATAATCATAATATCATAATATATATTAAATAATAAATCTTCATTCTTCTAGAAACCTATAAAACATATGAAGAGAATGATACGATATACATAGATCATATATATCATATAATAATTGAAGTTGTTCTTGTTACATTGGCATATATGCATAAACTATATAAGTGATTCACTTTCTGAAGTCCTTTTTAACTTTTTGGTTTACAAGCTACACATGCCCTTAGACATGATCCCCAGAAGCTTTCCAATTGAGTATCTGAGGAATCTCAATGTTAATGTCAAGGTTGACAAAAAATCATTTCTTTCCCTGCTCTCCTTTGTACTATGCATCGCACGATGTCAAGAAGAACTATGTATTGAAACAGATCCATATTCCATACATATGAAGGTAAATACACATATCCACTATACATATACATGTACGTATAATATGTAATGATTTAAACTCATGAAATTATTCATTTTTCTGAAAAAAAAAAAAACAAAAAATACAGTTCGGAAACAGAGATGAACGAGGTGTTGTGCGCCGTAACCACAGGTGTCTGAGAGATCATCTGACAGAAGTCACCGTGAAGAAGTTTGGAGGAAGTGAAGAAGAAATGGAGGTGATGAAGTATTTGTTGACGGAGGCAGCAAACTTGAAGGTGATCCGTATTTTTCTGCGAAGTTCATATCTTGAAGCTGATCGTGGGAAGATTATATCAACCATTAAGAGATACAGAAGGATCGATAAGAATTATACTGTTCACTTCCAGTACATCCTTCTGCCGCCGCCGTGATCCAGATGGATGGTGATGAGTGAACTTTTATGAACTTTTTTACTTTTCCTCTATTTTCATCATAAAAATAAAATAATAAAAAACAAAAAAAAAAGTACCTTTTAAGATTTTTTCTTATTAAAATATTTCAAAATACAAAAAAAAAATTAAAAAAAATACAAAAACAAAAAAAAAATTGAAATAGACTTTAAAAATTAGGTTAAAAAATATAAAAATAGCAAAAAATAAAGAAACCTATTAGACTACAGACCTGAGACTTATTTTATGCGTTTATTTATTAATGGTACTGCTGTTGGAAGACTTTTTATTATGTAAGTTTTGTATTCGATGTTGTAATAATGAATTTGTTATAAAAAAATATATTTGCTCTTCGTTTTTGTATTAGAGGTATATTTATTTTATGTTCAATCTTTTTAACTCTAATCTATGTGATTGTCATCTTTGATCTTATAAAAGTTTTAGTTATGTGAGATTTTATTATTTTATTCCATATAAAATATTAGAATGTAATCATAGAATCTTTCATTAAAATAAAGTACTTTAAGAGTTTTTTCTCTCATCTTCGTCTAACCTTTATAAAAGATGTTATAGAATTCAAATAAAATTCATATACCCAACATAGAAAAGTAACAAATCTAATCAAAACTAGTTGTTAAATTGAGATTGTCTCTAGTGCCATTTGTAAACTACAATATTAGATTCAGTCCTAGGCCAAAATTCTATCTACTAGGATTTTTCAAGTTGTTATACCATATATATATATACACATATGTATATCTTACCTTTTCATAGTACCATTTATGTGGAACATTAGAGGTTTTATAAAAACTAAATCTTTTCATTTGAAAGTTTAAGCGAATTGCTTAATTTATTTTTCATACATTTATAAAAACTATCTTAATATTATATAAGATTAGTGGATATATAGTATCCATTAGTTAGAAATTGAATATTGATTCGTTTAGGGCAGGAGATGACCACAATTCTTAGCTAAAAGATGTTATTTCACCAAATAATAGTTTTCAGGGACTTCTAGGTGGACTTTATATATATATATATATATATATATATATATATATATATATATAATTTTTTTCTATAAAGTAAATTATTTTGTTGGTAAAAATATGTCATGTTAGTTAGAGTTCATCTAATACATAAGAATTTACAGTGCAAAAAATTAACTTGGATGGCTAAATATACTAATTATAATAGAGATATAAAGAAAGTAGAAATGACTTTTAAGATAGTTTTAATCGCCAATAAATAATTATTATACATAATAATTATATAATTTTTGAAAAATGAGTTATTAATGTAACTTGATTGAATATTTTAGTATAATTTATTTTTAAGTGCTTTATTTAACATAATATATCATATTAGTTTGAGTACGTTAAATGAATAAGAATTTTTATGGGTACCAAGTTAATTTTATCTGAATGAATAAATGACATACTATTTTTCTTTTGCGATTATAGTTATTGCAAATGGCATACTATTATTTTTATAATTATAGAAAATCTTTATCAAAATCAACAAAGAAATTAAATAAATTAGTAAAAATATGTAAATAAGATATTTCTTTACTTTTTTAATAAGTATGTATATATGTAGTAAATGTGCCAATAATATTACGTATATACATGAAATAATAGTTATAGCATAAAATATTTAATTAAGTTAATTTTTTATTTGTTGTTATATATTTAAAAAATTTACAATAAAAATATGCAAATGAAATTAGGGTATCGATCCTCAATTACTTTAGAAGGATATTATTGGAATAGTAGTTCCTAATGCATGTTTTTTTTTTTACTAAGAGTCAAGTAAGAGTTTGGTTTATTTGCTTTTACATTATCGATAGTCATGGAATATTTAGGTTGGTAGGATTTAAATATTTCTTACTTTAGCCACAGCTTTTGGATTTTATAGAGGGACAAGTCCTCTATGTAAAAATAATTGTGTTTTTAGAACATAATGCGAATTTTATTTATCATAATATAATATTAATGAGCAAAAAATTAGTACAGTATCAGTTATCACAAAATTATTTAAAAAAATACTATAAACTTATTTTCGTGCATTTAAATTGTAAAATTATATAGGATACTAAGCAATAAGATGAAAAATAATAAGAGAACCAAAACAGATAATACAATATAAAAAATATATAACATGATTGAAAGACTAGCTTTGAATCACTATCATATTGCCAACCTTGTAATTTGAGTGCTAGATTTCTTATTTTAATATCATCTTCTATAATATACTAAAGCAATTATTTAAAAATTTAGACTAATACAAAATTACTTAGTTAATTAAGTACATTGTTTAAATAAAAAGATTAGCTTAATTGATCAAGATGAGTAAGTTAATCATCATTAATGGACACTATTAAAGGATACACAAAATACCAAAATCATGCATGTGAACACTTTTTTTTTTTTTTGAAATGTAAGAAATAATTTTAAGATAAGTAAAAAGACATTATACATATATGAATGCTAGACATCTCCTCAATCCAAACAAATGAAAAAACATAAACGAGGTGACACAAAGAATACTAAGGGCATAAAATAAAAAATAAAAAGTCATCAAAAAATAACACAGCAATAGAAGATAAAAAAAAGAGATTAATAAACGCACCAGGAGACGTACGAGCAGCCAACAATAATAGGCAACGCCGCATAAAACTAAACAACATGAATTCTGATGCACATATACTATAAGTCATAACATTTTTTTTAATAATGATATTTATAAATATTTCATAAGCACCAAAATTATATATATATATTTTTATTATAAATAGCATGCTATTGTCTTTTATATATATATAGAAATTTTTTATCAAAAATAAACAAGAAAATTAAATAAAATAGCAAAACATGTTGATAACATATTTCATTAATTTTTTTTAGTACATATGTAAATATGTGCCACGCATGTCAATAATATTATATATATGCATGATATTTTCGACATAATATAAACCATTTGATTTAGTTGATTTTTCTTTTACCGCTATATACATTCATAAAATTTACAATAAAAATGTGTAAGTGAAATGTAGGTTATCAATCCTTAATTATTATTGGAGGATTAATTTTTTTTTCTTCTGTATTGTAAATTTTATGCCCTTATAAAATATCATTTTATATAATGTATACTCTTAAATGATACATTAAACACGCAAATCAAAATAGTTTGTGAAGTTTCAAGAACATAGTTGCGCAAAGTCGAGCTTATGGCATATTTTGCACGTAATTATTATGTTTTAAGCATATTGGCCTGCAATTAAAGAGAGAGCAAAAATTTATTTTTTTCCCAAATACATATAGGAGATGAGAGTTTTGTTTTTTCTTCTTTCTTATGTTAGGGAAACATCGGGTACACCTTGTTTTGGTTATAGAAGGAAAACATTGAGCTGTATATCAAAAGTAACTCATATATCCACCATAGTAAACCAATACATTCATCAATTATAGTTGCAAGTCTGAGATTGTCTTTAAATATGTTTGCTATGTACTTTTTGTTTTTCTTTCTTATATGAAGTCTGTTATTTATTAACAACAGATTAGTTCATACATATAGATACATGGTCATATATTTGATCACCATTTAACATGATTATCTATATAAATATTTATAAAATATAATATTAACTTACATAGATGTATAGATACATGAAGAATGAACATATATATACTCTAATGAATTAAGTAGTAACTATGACATCTTACTGCATTAAATATAGGATTTTAAAGTTTTATATTAGGGGTATGTTTGTTTTATGTTTAATCTTTTTAACGTTATCGATTGCTTGTTATTAACGAACAAGTACTTAGTTTAAATTTTAAAGACTTCATACTTTTATTAAAAAAATATCATAATTTTTTTCTTAAAATATATCGTAAGTATTATTAGTTTAGGTGTATTACTTAATAATGACCTTAAGTATTTTAGGGTTTTAAACTTAGAGAAACTGTC
>NW_019014658.1:746381-762264 GCF_000150535.2 Carica papaya | reverse complement strand
TGTATTTTGTGAGTGCATTTTTATGTTTAATTATGTATAGAAATTAAAATCTTAGTTAAAAAATAAATTAATTAAAAATTAGAGAGATTTGAAAAGAATGTAAAGTGTACAGATCCTAAATACTTATTTGTTTAATCTTAATCGAGGAGGGGAGTGTGTGTGTGTGTGTGTGTGTGTGTGTGTGTGTGTGTATGTGACTGAAGCTCACTGGACATGGTGAACCTGCACATATATCCTCTCTAATCCCTACTGCAGACCTTGATAGGTATTTATGAGTGTAGGTTACCAAAGAAACGTACCTGCTGTGGTCATTATAAAATTTGTGTGTGCGCGTTATGCTTGCGATGGGAGGATCTATTTTGCCTCTCCTTAATGACAACATAAACAGTATCGCGCGATAAAATCTTACATATGATATTCTGAATGTATTATGATAGTTTGAGTGCAAGTGTGATTTGAAATAAGAACCATAATAAGTTTATAAGAGTCAGGATTATAATATGTTTCATGTGATGATTTATTTTATTATGTATTTGATTGAGATGCTTTGTTTGACATTGTCTTGAATATAAATATTATTTTATTTTATATATTGCGTGAATATATGTACGTAATTTTCGTTATAGAATTTTTTTCTTATTGAGCTCGTGAAACTCAACCCCAATTCACCTCCATTCAAGTTAGAAGATATGAAAAACAAGTCCAAGATCAATAGAAGATGGTGAAGAAAATCTTGTTAGTTTCTATTTTAGATTTTATAAATTAATTTATATGTTTTAATTGTTTACAAACAAATAATTATCTCGTCATAAGATATATGTATTAAAGTGTAGTTCTGCTGCATATTTAATATTTATATATTCCACTAGTTGAAAATATTGTGTTAACGTCCATACCCATTGACATTGGAGTTTGGCCCGTTACATATTTCATACACAAGAATTTTTAAGAACATAAAATTAGTTAAGTATTATAATAGAGATTTAAAAGAACGACGAAAAATTTTTATGATAGTCTTATCAAAAAATAATTATTATATGTAACAAATTAAAAAAAAAATTAAATGATATATTAAATATAATTTGAATAAATTTTTTAATATACTTTATTTCTAACTACTTTAAAATGACATATTGAATATTAGTTTGCATACATTTAACATGTAAGAATTTTTAAGGGTATAGAGTTAAGGTAGATGATTGAGTATATTAATTATAATAAAGATTTAAAATAAATACAAGTGACTTTCAAGACAGTCATAACCGCTAGAAGATGTCAATTTATTGTACATAAGAATTATAAAACATTTTAAAATGAGCTATTAAATTTTTTTAATATAATGTGTTACACGCTATAACAAAATATTTAGCCTAGCGTACCATATTACTCTCCCATCGAGCAACAAATCCTACACATATTTCTTTCTTTCTTTTTTCCATCTTTTGGTCAATAATTGGTACATTTAATTGGTTACTATTTTTAGATTGAAAGGTAAATTCTCATCCTGAAAAGCAAGTACTTTGTCATTTTATTCTTAGATGACTTTAGTGTAATCCTTTTAACCGATGTTGAAATATTCTAGAGACTCAAGAAGGAGGTTTCAACTCCATGAAAAGAAGTAAATGTCATGTATTATAATAGTAATGGGTGGTTTCATTCTTTTATCATTCCAATCAGTAAAGGTATATGTCATGTTAGTTTGAGTAGATTTAATCCATAAGAATTCTCAAAGGTAATAAGTTAAGTTAAATGCTTGAGCATACCGATTATAGTACAAATTTAAAAAGAGTAGAAATACCGTTTATGACAGTATTAACCATCAGAAAATTATAATCGTACCGAACAGCTATATAACTTCCAACTAATAGACTATTAATGTAATTGCATTGAATTTTTTAATACAAGTTGCTTCATTTAACACAATATATCATATGAGTTTGAGTATATTTAATGTATAAAGATTTTAAATGGTATAAAGTTAATTTAATTTATATGAATGATGGTGTAACCCATATATTAGTTTTTCAATTTACAGGATTTGATGCTGAGAGCTCCAAGATCACTAAACTTGGGTCATCTGGGATCACATCCTGCATTTTTTGAAGTTTGATGTGCCATTTCTAAAATAAAAACAAAAAAAAAACCCTAACTGTAAGTTGGACCTGTCGAGCTAAGTGAGATTGAGGTTTAAGGCCATTTATAAAACTATAAAACTAATCATAAGTTCAACTCATCGTTAAAAGGCAGTTGTCACTTTTAATTTGACATGCAAAGTGTTAGAAAATTCAATTATCAAATAAATAGAATCAAATAGGAGATTGTAGTGATACTAATTTTGAAACAATGAGTTCTACCAAACATGGCAAACCCACACATCTAATCCTTAGGCTAGCTTATGGTCTAAGGTCATCTCTAATATTATTTATAGTACTACTCATTTGAGTTGGTAGAGGTTATACAAATACAAGAATAAGAAACTAATAAACCATAAGCATATTAATGAAAAAAAATATATATATATATATATATTTTCATTAATATGCTTATGGTTCGTATTAAAATTCAAGCGAACAAGAAATTGTTTAATTTATTATTTATACATTAATGTAAAATTACCTAAATAGTATTAATTTCGTCTGAACATAGATAAAAAATAAAAAAAAAAAGCATTAATTCATAAACAGTATTAATTGTGTTATAACAAGTTGGCATATATAACATGCGTCAATTCGTAAATAGTATTAATCGTGTTACGATTAGTGTACGAGTATAAAAATGTGCATCAATTAACCTAACTCAGCTGCTAAGTATACTAATTATAGCACATATCTAAAATGAGCATGAATGATTTTTATAATAATCTTAATCGTTATTATACGTAATATTTATAAAAATAAACTATAATTTAATTAAATTTTTTAATATAATTTATTTTTAACTGTTAACACGATATTGATCACAATATTTTCTTACTATAATTTATCAAAATTAATAATTACGTAAAATCTGAAATACAATTCTAAATTTTCACAATTTTATCATGTTAGTCACATGCTTTATAGAAAAGGTAAGTATTATTGGCACATGATAGTTTCAAAAGGTAAAAAGACAAGAAAACACTTGCTAGCTAATTTGACCAATTAAGAATGATAATCATCAATTGTTTTCTTCAATTACTTGCAGAGAATATAGAAGATATGATATTTATATGTTGCTTCTTTTTTATTCGTTAATATTTATGGACTACAGAGGTGATTTTTTCTTAGAAGTTTGAAATGTCTTTCCAAGACCGCAAGCTTTGATTGAGGTCTTTGTGACTATTGCTATCAAATGTTTATAAGAAACCCAAAAAAAGGTCATCTTTGTTTGGCCTCTCACTCGCTCTTCAGCACCTGGAAGAATCAAAAATAGCCCCCAAAGTTTTCATCTTTCGTGTTGAATAGGAGGCTTAATCCTCTTTTAAGTTGTTTTATATAAATGGATAAATAAAAAGTGCTGCTTCTATCTATCCAAGACTGGGAGGAGACTTTATCTAGCTCCTCAAAACGATGTCGTTTAGAAGAACCAAGCTTGATGTCCGGCCGACTGGCTTCGGTTATTTTCAATGTTAAGATTCGGGTATGTTTCAAAAGGAGAAAAGGCTTGGGTTTAACTGAAATAAAATGAAATTTGACTGGCTAAGCTCGGTTTAAGGTCCTTCCTAGCTTCTATAATATTAAACCCTCCATCCTTCTTCCTAGGGTTCATCACAACATCCCATTTGACTAAATGAATCTTATGCTTCTCATTATTACCTCACCAGAGAAACTGACAATTAAGCTTATCACTATCTTCACAAATTGCACGAGGAATTTTGGTGGACTTCATAGTGTACAAGGGAAGGCGAGGTCCCTGAGTTTATCAAGGTGACCCGATCTGCAATGGTGAAAGGGTTTTAACTTTTCCAACCACTCAAGCCAGACTGAAATTTTCTCAAGAACTAGTGGAGAGATCAAATCCAAACAAGCAAGATTGAACAAAATACCTTACGACAAGATTGAACACAACAAAATATTGATGAGCTTAATTGAACAATATTATGCCGAACATCAAGATTGAACACTAACATAATATTTTTCCACATACACACAACAAAACACCTTCCCGTGCCAAGACAACATAATACCTTCCGATTGCAAAATTCAAGCAATCTAAGGCAAAGACAACATTCCACTTTACCCTTGCAAAACTTGGACAAACACAAATAATTTCTTATGAACAAGATTTAAGGTGAATCTTCTTTCTTCGATGGTACATTATCTATTCCGAAATACACTCTGAAATACATTCTGGAATGGAAGCAAAATGATCTTAGTTCTCACTACTCATCATCCGCATTTCAACTCCAATTTATTCAGTCAATCGGCCAACAACAACAAGCTTCAGTTCTTTTCTCTTAACAATTAAGGGCATCTCATCTAAAGATAAAATAACAAGTTGCCGTTTGCATTTGTTGATCAACACTAAATCCATCATCTATATCAAAACTTGATCTTACTAGAATTGAACAAATGCATACAGAATGTAAATCAGTACTGGCGAAATGTAGTGCTGCTATTTAAATCCAATCTTGTGCCAACATCAAGAGATGAAGCTGATAGACAACAGTAACTATCTGAGTTTCTTAGTCTCTTCGACCCAAATAGATCGGGCAAAGAGTAGTTTAAACAATCAAAACTTCCTAAGCTAACTCAAGCACATAACATCTTGCCTCAGGGAAATCCACTTCTATCAGCGAATTGCAGCTTACACCAAGTAGGTTCTCCCTGTACAACAGGGCTTCGCTTAACTGCAACTCAAAACTATTTTCAGTTAAATCGTCATGGGCATCATCACAAACAATGACTATACCAGACAATTAAATTTTAAACCTACCCTTTTTTGTAATCCTAAAATAAAAAGATTCATCTTTATTTATGAAGAATAGTGGAACCACTAGAGATTACTTTTTTAATTCATCACTGAAGTTCAAAACCTCATTCAAGATTTGTTTTTGATCTAATCCATAAAGCAAATCCCTCACCATACACCAAATCCGGTTCAATTATTGACAGTTCATAGATCTACCATTTCTTGAAATCTCTCTTCTGTTTCAAAATTGTTGTTCCAGTTATGGAATAGATTAAATTAATAAAAAAAATTGATTTTTTTAAGTAAAACCAGCACTTAATTTCCATCGGGGAATCCTCCCATCATAATTTCCATTCGGCCAAAAACAGGGGTCTTCAGATGTTGTGCTGTTATTTAACTCCAATCTCTTGTAATAATATAGAGAAGAAGCTGATGACAACACGAGATATATGAGTTTTTCAGCCTCTTGCACCAGAGGGTGCACGAGTATAGTTAAAACTCAATGTATGAGTCACATGGAAGACAAGAGCAAGTATTAATAAATTACTAAAAATACTCAATTGAAAAGCCTATATTGAAATGAAGTTCTAGCCTCAGTTAAATCCATTGATATCAACGAGTTGCAGCTTCTGCCAAGGGGGTTCTCCTGTATTACAGGTCCTTGAATCCACCGCACCTCATAGTATTGGATTAGATCATCACTGGCAATTTCATTAATAAAAGGTTCATATTTTAGCTTCAGCTTAATTCTGAGTTAAAAATCGCATGAACAAAATAATTCCTTGCAGAACTCATAAATAGATCATAAAAAATACAACAAATTTTTCAGTGAACGGATTATAAAAACGAAAATTATTCCTAAAGACTCAGATAATGTTAACAGCTTTTTCAATCAAGAATTATCTGAAGCAGAACTGGCATTTAAAGCTGTGAATTGATCATCATAGCCTACTAAATGGATGAAAACAATTAAAATTTTAGAACGATTTGCTCAGTAAAAGTGAACATAAGTTCGAAAATATATGGCTCATATCAAGAAATTCAACCATTGCTATCATATATGCTTCATCGATCACTCTCAGAAGCGCGGATAAAATATGTAATCATTGCCACAACATAATTAAAAAAATTCTAGCTGCTAAATCATTTTCTCGAACAACAAACTAGATCGACAATGGAAAGGATTGATGAGAGAATATAAAGCACTATAGCGGATGTTTTTAGAGGCGAAACTATAGAAAAGATCTGCCCCCACGTGTGACACCGCAAGCACTCAATATTCGCCTCTATGACTAGCCTAGATTCCAACGTTCCTTCGTTTCGGAAACAAGCTAAAGGTGTGGAGAGGCATAAACCCGTAATCAAAAGCACATAATCCAATAGACTGACCTAGACATGTAATCACAGATGATATTAAACATAAAAAGGTAAGGAAACAAAATAATTAAAGATCTGGCCGTTGCTTTGACACAGCTACGCCTTGGAAAGAAAAATAAGCAAAACTGCAACACGAACGGCAATAATTTAGCACAAGCATTGGGGCTTTCTTCCTCAACTCTCTATTCAGAGAAGCCCGGGAGGCTCGTGCAGATGACTACTAACCCTAATAACTATCATTTTTGAAGATCTAGAAAACAATGAGGCAAACAAATTTAAACCGGATACGAAGATTAGAGGAGGTTCACCTGCTTACAAGAAGAGGCGCTGGGAGGAAAAGAGGCACAGATGATGAGCAGGAGAAGGTTTTCTGCGTTTATATAGAGCTTCTGAAAACCCTAAGCGGCCAATTTCGGGTAGAATTTTAGCGGTTCGGGCACGGGTAGGTCAAAGGCTCTGTTGACTGGGCCACCCGGCCCACCTGATATATAGTCGTATTGGAAATTTACCAGTAGCGGAAGAAGACCGACCAATTGTCACCTTTGTTATGAAATTTTTTGTAATAAATTAATTATCAAATATTTTTTAAAATTAGATTCTAAAATTTTAACTCAGTGTAATAATTCTAATATTATTTTTAAATATTTAAATTAACTTTTATACTAATTTTTTTTTATTTTCTATCCCTCTAAATAAAAAATATTCGGTTATATCTATTAAATATAGTCAATATCGTTAATAAATCTGTCACAGTTAGCATGGAGCACGTCGGAGCATGTTGGAGTTACTAACCAGAAAATAAATCAAAAGGCTGTTGCTGCAAACATAACATGACCCCATAGACACAAGTTTTTAGACACCTTAAATTGCATAAAAGGTACAGATAAAATGGAGTATGGTCTAGTTTCTAAACAATTTCAAAAGGCTATTGCTGTAAACAGAATATGATCCCAAAGATCCCAAGTTTTAGACCCTCAAAGAACTTTTATGATCTGCAAACACAAACTCAATGCCAGAGGCCTAATCTTTCAACTGACGGACTCTACCTTGTTAGGCTTCTCTCCACCATTACAGCCAGGAAGAAGATTCAGACCTTACAGGCGCTCTCCGGTTCTCAGTTGGATTAATTTACTTGTTTTAACCATGTTCAGTCACTGCAGTTACGGCTGGAATTGAGTTGGCTTTCTGCTGGAAAGTGTCCTATATATGGCTCTTATAGTGTGTGGAGTTGTTCGGCAACAGCCTCCCACAAGAGAAGCTCCATCATCACACCACTTGCCTACATACGAGACAAAATCTTCATCCAGCACTCCAGTATTTACCTGCCATACAAATATGCACCCAAAAATTTGACATGTTAGTTCCTCAAAAACATTTAACATGTTGCAGCATTCCCAGAGACAAGTTTATTTTCATATGGATCTTTAGAAATATCATAAGAAAGGAGGCAAAATGATTAAAATCAGTTGATCATATAGCTCCTAACCATTCCCTTCATTGCCCCACACTGGACTTTTCTAGATTCAGATGGTAAACAGTGTTATTGCTTAGACTCTATCGCTTATAGAGAAATACAGGATTCCAGAAAATGTGCGACAAGAATGGTAATGCATGTATGAATGGTTCATTTCCAGAGGATATTGAGGTCGACTGACGTCCCATGTTTCCTTCAATGGTGAATGCGTATTTACCTCAGCACTCTTTTTAACTCTTACTGATGTGAAAAACTGATGCAAAAGGTTCAGGTATAATGCTTCCTAAAAATCACATTGCTAGCCCTGTCTCCTTTTTTCCCCCCCTTTTGGGATCTCTTGGTTGAAATTTGAAAAAAGAGAAAAACAAAACAAGATATCTTTTGAGAGAGTGAAATGCACTTCAATAGTGTGGGAGGTAGCAGGATAGGTTATCTATATTTAGGATTTACAAGTCTCACTCTTTTTCTATCACATGAACTTGTTGACCATCTGGAAATTTTGAAATATCTGCAATTAGTTTTGTAAATGGGCAGCACCATCTTAGTATGTTGTCAAAAACAGAATTTGTTTTTCTATATATAGATAGACACCCGTAAACACAAACATACCACTAACTGTAACTCAAACTCTAATAAGTTCAAGAAACCTGCTATTATATTTCAGGCAATAATTAATTTTACCACTGGCCCTTAATATAACTAGTTCTGACTTCCCCTTATATTAAGGACACTTTGTCTTTTTCTAACTTCCATTTCTGTTGAAAGCAAGAAGACATGCAAGTCAAAGACATAGAGGATCGTACCACCCACTCCTTCTGGTCGGGATCATAACGCTCACCGCTGTTGGGGTATATAAGAATCGGTTTAGCAGTCACCTGAAGAAATCACGGACACAAATTAAGATTTCCAAAATCCAAAATACCTTGGAGATATTAACTAACTATAATCCATTAGCAAATTACTGAAGCAAATGTTTGAAGAATTTATAAAGTATATGGAGAATATCAAATAGCCAATTCTCCAAACTTCTTTTTAAATGGATCAGATTTTTTCCCAAGAAATTATTTATTTTGCTTGGAAATATCCCCAAGTTTCACCAAAGAACCCTGCACTGATCTAGGACATCATGCCTCTTCTTTTGAGAAACGGCAAAAGTTAAAAGATTTAAATGAACCAAGGTGCATTCACATTCTTCTCTTTTTAAAAATAGTAACTCCAATGGTAACAGTATGAAGAAAATAAATTTCGCCAAAGTTCTAAAAACAAACTCTACTATTTCAACTTACTCCCAACATCAATTTTATGTTCAGTTAAGTCCTATACTTTTGATATTTGTTTGACTCAGCCCCTCAAGTGATGGAAAATGAAATGGTCAATTAACTCTCCTAACATCTGTTTAATCAATGCTTACACAGCATCTAACACAATCAGTTCTTAAACAGTATTGTCATTTTCGCAAACATGGCACGATTGGCATCCACATGTGCTGGCAGAACACAAAAAACCCAATTTTCCCCTTTGATTAATATCAATATCTTTATCTTTGTTTGTTCTCTTTCGGTAGTTTTCTTTTTTCGCTCTGCTTTGGGTGTCTGCCCATTGTTCCAGACAAGTCTTCCGGTCTGTTTGCCTCTCTCATGTCAATTTCTCTTCCTAGGAGATTCCCAATGATTAAACACGTTTTTCGACCTCTCTCTTGAGGGGGAGCAATTGATTGCATTAGAATCAATGAGAGTGGAAGGGGTGGATCTTTCGATCATCAATTTCTTTTTGTAAGGAAAAGTGGACTATCTCCTCAGGGTCCTTCATGAATTTTACTGGGAAAATTTGGCTTGTGGGTGAGAAAGATGATCGGAAGGAAGAACATCCTCTTTAAGTGAGTCTTGGTGTGACCTAAGGAGGTAGATTTATGGCCATCTTAGAGAGAACCACCTGTTTAAGGTTAGGTTGCTTTCATATTTCAAAAACTGCCACCTGTTCAGACTTAGAGTTGCGTTGGGTAAAGACAGCCTAAATCTTTTTTTTTCTAGGGCTTCAACTACTTAGAAAGAAATTTGGGCTTTGGCTAAAAAACCAACTTCATATGGAGAAAAAAGGAGGAAAGAGATCGATTCCTCTAGGTCATTAGTAGACTTGTTTTCTTAGAACACGCAAAGGCTTTAGTTTTGTCTTAATTCTCCTTTGACTACATCCTCTTCTGGCTCACAGTGGCTGTCCTTATTCTGACTCGAACCTAGATGTTGTTCTTCATGCAAAGATTCAGATGAAGTAGTGTTTGATCTTGAAGAACTTATTTCTCCTAGAAACAACCTTTATATCTCTAGGTCTAGTTTCCTTCTTCTGCCTAGAGGGGAGGTCAGAAGAAAAGCAATATTACTGTCGGTTCTTGTTAATAGGGGAAGAGTTGCAAGTCAGGACTAGTGGCAATAATTTAGATTTGGATATATTGAGTGAGTGCAAGAAGGAAAGAAAATAGTAGAGATGATGTTGCGGTATGGGGTGTTAGCACAGCCAGACGCTTTGCTATGGATGTGGAGTAATGTTTACAGAGTTAGTCAGTTGTTGGAGTTCTTTAAGGAGCAAGTTTTCAGTTTATTTCAGACCATAGAAGTTACAACATGTGGTCGAAAGGGAGCTAAGACACCAAGTATCCGTGGAATGAAGAAAGCAGGTTTGTAAAAGGAAAGGGAGCTTAGAAGACTTCATGGTTCTATTGACTTGCTAAGAAGGGCAAGAATGATTGTCCAAAAATCAAGCCTTATGTTAGCTAACATAGTATTGGAACTTGAGGGCCTGGAACGACACTAACAGAAAAGCAATTATCAAAAGGATTTGTCCAAATGGAACCTAAATATAAGTTGCTTTCAAGAATCCAAGAAGCAAAAGTTCTCTAACATATCAGCTCATATTGGTTGGAATGCTAGGGATGTGGGGTGGTGAGACCTTCCAGTAGCAGTAGCTTTGAGTGGTATTGTGTTCTGTGGAATGAGAACAAGCTGGAGGTTGATTGGTGCAGAGGTGTTTGCTCAGTGCTTTGTGTTTTGGAGGGTAGGGCATTTGGTTGGTGCTGGATGTTTACCGGGTTTATGACAAGGGGGGGGGGCAGGGAAAGGGAAGCTTTCTAGAATGATCTTATGGTGATTTGTAACAGATGGAAATTCACTTGGGTAACCGGAGGTGATTTCAACATTGTTCTATTTGCTCATGAATGTATGGGAGAGGCTGATTCTTGAGTTTGTTTGAGGTATTCAGGGATACTCCAGATAGACTCAACCTCATCAATCACCCTTTGAGTAGAGGGAGATGGACCTGGTTGTATTCTAGGAAAGGCTGAGTTTTCTAATATTAACCCCTTTCCTGTTTCTATTTGTCTTAATTCTCAAGTTCCAAGTTTGGTGCAAAGTTATTGCCCTAATTTAATTCAGATCAGTTCCCCCTTTGTTTGGAGAATAGGGGGATAAAATCGATGCCTCATGTCCATTCAAATACAGAAACAACAGGCTTCAAGTCCCCAATTTTGCAGACCATAATAAGGAGTGGTAGGAGGTTCAGGTGGAAGGGTTTGCCTGTTTAAAGGTTGCTAAAAAGCTTAGCCATGTTAACTCGGGAATCAAGCATCATAGCAAATCTGAGCTTGGGAGTTTGGAGGTCAAAAAGAATGTTTTGGTGCTTGTTTGGTGCGCTTTAATAGTTTGGAAGCAGAAATAAGAATGTTTACTAAGAAGGATTTTCAAGCCAACACTAGAGTTGAACTGGCTAATTTACTATTTACAGAGAAACTTGCTTGGAGACAAAGAACCAGAGCCACATAGATTAAGGAGGGCAATAGGACGGAGGCTGATGATCAGGTCCATGAACACAATCAGAATCTTAGAGAGGTCATCCAAAGGTTCTTTAAGATCTTTACTAAGGATTTTCTAGTCAGTTGATTGGACAACCTCTGATGGTTTTTTCTTTAAATCTCTATACGAGAGGGATGGTTCTTGGCTTAAGATTCCTTTCTTTGAGGAGGAGATTTTGCAGGCCTCGCTAGCTGCCATCAAGAGTAAGGACTTTTTGTATAATTTGAGGAAGAAATGCCAACCATTGTTGGAAATGTCCAAAGGTCGCCAATGACTCTTTTTATGTCCATTGCTCTGGGGTCAGGTCACAGATCTTGCAGTTTTTGTGAAGGACGAGTACAGGTTCCTTGAAATCGTTTTAAGATTGAGGAAAGGGTGCACGAAGTTCGTGAGTGACTATTTTTGTTGATAAGAACATAGAAGATAACAGGAACATATTGATCTTTTTCCCTAACTTATGTTGTTCAAAGTTTTAGATATACGATAATATTAGCAACCAGATTTAGGACTTGACAAAAGGGAAGATAAAATATGCCATGGCTCTTTGGATTCCACCAGAAAATCCATACCAAGGAAACCCATATCCATCTTGGCCACACCCAAACTTTTCTGTCAATGGGTGTGATTGTGGAGGAGTAAGACAACCATGGAGAAGAAGAGAGGAGCTTCTGTTGCAGTTTCCGAGCAACCAAAGTGAATATCCTGAGATTTTAAGGTTTGTGTGACATCCACATAGATGTAGGTGATACATGGACATCACAGATTAAAAGGCTTTAGATATTATAATTGAACATGTAGAATGCCACATGCTAAGCTGCATTACAGTTGTTAGGAGAGTTAAACAACTATTTTAGTTTCCATCTTCAGATGGATTGATTTGAACAGATTCTGAAAGTACAAGGCTTAGTTGAATACAAAATTCCTGCAGGGCTTAAATGAACAATTCAAAAGTAGATAGGTGTTTTCAGTATAATTTGACCACAGAATTTGCAGCAAGCAAGCATTGCACTAAGTTTTGCACTGCAAACCAACAAGAAATCTGTAGAACACTAATGGTGCAACCAAAATCTCCAGTTTCCTGAGTTCTTGTGCAAGTTACATCAATAGCATGAAGTGCATTGTTGAGGAGAAGACGAAGTGCAAAAACAAAAGAAATAATATAATCACCTAGCTTGACTTTTTAGTGGCTTGAACCAAAATAGAAAACAAGTGTGATGCAGATATTTGGTTGCAATAGTTACCATCAAAGGTAAAGAAATTGTGTGTGTGCATACTACCTTCTTCACAGCCAAAATCAATCCATGAATGAATCTGGGAGGTGTGCAATTGATTCCAACAGCAACAACTTTTTTACATGATTCAGCAATTGAAACACATTCCACCAAGGAATCACCACTAACGACATTGACACCATCCTTAGAATTAAAGGCAAACCATGCTGGAACAGTTATGCTTTCTTCCTCTAAGAGCTCTGCGTAAGCCTTAGTTTATACAAGGTATCAATAAGAAAGCTAGCACGATAATGTAATAGTAGTTAACTTAAAACTTCAGCAAATATTGCAAATAAACAGCAAAGACAGCATCAGGTGCCTGCAAATAACACTTATACAAAATCCTTCTCACAACTATTTAACTCCAGGCCCTGCACTCCGCATCTGAATCCAAACCAAAAATCTAAGTGCTTTTTTACTTCCAAAGCTGTAGGCACTAATCAAATCTCCAGCATATCTTTCGCCACGAATAGGATGAAGCCATTCAGTTACAGTGATAGTTAGACCTAATACATAGGCCTTGGATCGAGTTAAGCTACTTAACAGCAATGATGTGACAAGGACAATTCTTTGATTCTTCTTCTTTTATCTTTAACAATACTAAAGTAATAAATAGATATCAATTAGTACAATAAGTATCTGGCCAATACCTGGGCTTCAAGCTTATTCGGAATGGTCTCAAAAGCTATTAAGTCAGCACCTGATTCTGCTAGTATCTGAACTCGTCTGCGATGAAAATCCTTTAAACTTTCAAGTGTAATTTCATCGCCATAAATCCCACTGCAGAAGAAACAGCAAAAAAAATGTAAGAGAACCAAACATAAATATGTTGATAGAAAGTGCCAGCGAAGATTATGATTTTCATTTCCTTTTTCCTTTTCGGTTCCATTATGACTTTATTTTGGAAGGCCACCAAAATCAGCAGAGTACAAAACCTAATTTAAGTTATTAATAGAATAATATATGCTGGTTGATGGAACAATTGTAATCAATCATAACATGAATAACAATGATTCTTCAAAGCATATACGAATAACATAAAAGCATGTTAACCACAAAAGCTATGCAACCCATGAGTATCATTGACAGCAAGGAAATTCATTCATGCAACTTGCTAAAGTAGACGTGAAATTACCTATATTCGGACCCATCAGCTAAATAAGCCCCATAGCTGCCAACAGATGCTGCAACTAAAATGGGACGATGCCTAAGTACCTTATCATCTCCAACGGCCTCGTAGGATCTATTTTCACATCTGTCATAATATATATCGCGAGCGTCAAAGGCAATTTCTACACTTTTTCTGAGTAATGCTTCACTTTCTCCTGTGGAGAAGCCTTTTGCCTCAAACCCCTGAATAGTAGCCTGTTCCAATCTGAATAAACATGAGTGTCATTTTGCAGAGAGAGAGAGAGGAGATTGATCATTGTCATACCTGATAAGATGCTGTAATAATAATGTCTGCACCAGCTTCGAGGTAATCAAGATGCACCTGTTTTAGTTGAGGAAGTCAGTGAATTATGTGAAGAAACCTTCTTTCTAGATGCAGCAGCACAACAATTCAGGATAATTGCAAAAACAACAAACTATTAAGCTAGTAGCAATTCTTACAACATTGAGTTGTAGACCAACATGCAAGATTTTAAAAATCAAATTGTTGTACAGTAATAAAATATGTTTGCTTCATGCATGAAACTCATTCCATCCGCTGAAGAATTTAAAAGTCCATTAAAAATACAACTAGATTGAAAAAGAACAATTTCGATATAGTTTTCCAAATTAAAATTTTTCCATAAAGTTTATACTCTTTTAGTGAGAAGTTACGAACAAAACAAAGATTGTACAGGTAGGGAGGGACAAGAGTCAGAAACCATGCCCATCCAGTGGTCCAAATAAAAATCTTTCATAATCAAATAAGTCAGTAGCTTAATCTAACTTTGTATTTGAGCTGTGGGCAAAAGACATACAAGGCTGGTCCTCTGACAACTAAACACAAGCTCACACTGTGTCCATAAGCTTGTTTGTACATACAATTAAGCTGCCAGAGCCAGTCAGACCAGTGATTCCCAAATACCCTCATAACCGAATAAATTTTCAACACCATCACCATTCTCATTCCGTAACTTCATTCAATTTTTTTAATTAAAATTCAACCACTGATGATACTATACTTTTCTAGATGCAAAAATTGCTAATAGTTACGCATTTAGCATACATATTAACAACCATCTGCTTGATTGTCGACTCTAATCATCTATACGCCTTCAATAGTTTCCCTCGAAACAAAAAGAGAAATTAAGCAAATTGAAATATATGGCCGCCGTTCCAGAATTAGAATGTCCAATAACTAATTAAGAAACTCAGCTCCTCTAGAAACATACGCAAACAAATGTAAAAACACAATAATATATATGCACATATCTTCGCGCGCACGTACATGCAGCCCATGGAGGAGAGAGAGAAGATATTACGTTGCGAATGAGTTGAGGAGATGTAAGGAGGCTTTTGGCACTCCATAGGGGATCGTTCAGATCTGCGCCGTGACGTTCGAGCTCCGTCGCCAAACCGCCGTCGATGATAGCGGCGCCTCCTGCCTGACGTAGGAAATCCGTCATCAAAAGCGAGGCCATTTGGACGCTTCCAGGTCCCAGCCCTGTCGACGGAGCGAGTTGACGCGCTTCTTCTACTTCGGTAGGTTTTCCTTCTGATACAGTTGAGTTCATAGTACTGTAGTTATGCTTCTACTGAAATTTTCAGCAGGACGGATCGGTGTCGGATTCGATACGGGTTTTTATAACTCGAACCGATCCACAAACCCGAACCTGGATTAGGTACGTTACTTTATCCGCACCGTTTTTTCGTCGCAGAAGCTCTCTTTTAGATTTTGTTTACTCCGCCTTGTTTTCTATCAACTCAAATAGTAAAATGATATATATTTCTCATAATTCATTTTTTTGTTTAAACTCTTAAATTTTTTTTATTCTCTATAAATTCCTTTATATTTAAAAGTTTCTTTAAATAAGTATTTA